>VDFB02266071.1:221259-327035 GCA_007258455.2 Sequoia sempervirens
TTTGTTTCAGTTGTTTTTCGTTTGTTAGGTTGGTCTTGTTGTTGATATTTTAGTTTTCATTTTTCTTGTGTGTTTGCATTATTTGGTCGCTCGGTTTTCTTTTTTTGCCAGATACAAAGCATAGGATAGACAGTGTTTATAGTGTTTGGTCGCCCGGTTTAATTTTTTTGTGAGATACAGAGTAGAGGATAGATGGATAGAAATCAATCCCCTGATTTCTCTTTAAACATGAAAACCAGGTATGTTTTTCCTTTTGGTTCAATTTGAATCCATATAAAGATATTTAGACAAAAAATTTACTAATAGATTTGTACAAAAGGGATGCCACTTGGTAGATAATGATTGGGCTTCAGTTGATTTGGGTTATTTGGTGATCTTATTTTTGCACTATTCATTCCATCACAGGCTTTGAACTCTTAGGAGATATCTCATAGGAATTTAAATCCATAAAGAGAGTCATTCAAGGTAAAGCTTGCTCATTAATCACACGTTTCTTTTAAATCACCCATTTCTTATAATTTATTTGATTGGTGGCTTGCTTTCATACCACAAAACAAAACTTTCATACCAAAAACTAGACAAATTCTTTCATAACTAGTAGTGTGTACTTTGTTTTCCTCCATAGACTGGATGGAAATAATTTTCCCTAGGTCGCCTCAAAATTTCAAGCAATAGAGGGAAGGGAGAAAAGGGAGCAAACTCTGGCCACAATGAGGTAATTCATTGTCAATTATAGACTCGTAAATGTTTCCATTGTTTCTTTGTTTTTTAGTTTTTAGTTTTTTATTTCTAAATTTAAAAGAATAAATTTATTTTATATATATATATATATAGGGACATGAGACTAACAAAGATAACGAGGCATTGGCTTCCATATTGGGGGTAGAGGCAATGAAGAAATTGGATGGTGTGGACTTGACAATGCTTTCCAAATACCTAGAAAAATGATCTAGTAAAGCCCCTGAAGCATTGCAACCAAATCAACCGTGTCAAAGGGAACCAATTGATTCCCCAACTAGTCCTAGATCAAGCAAAAGATCTAGGAGGAAATGAATAACAATAAACTCTAAGAATGTGGAATAGGGAATAGGGACTTCCAATGTCCCAGCCACTCCTAGGACACAGACTTCTTCCACCATGCCATGTTTTGCATCTTGCATTGGTAGCTACGATACCAAGATAGAATATGATGTGGTTTCAGGGGAAGTTTGAATGACAGATGCTGCAAAAATGTTTGTGAATAGGTTGAAGGAATCATGCCTTCAACAGTTCAAAGAACATCTATATTTTCCATTCTCAAAGATACCCATGCACTTGCAAAAAGTAGTTATCCAGGACATGGAGACTGAATTTGGCATAGGTTGGTCTGTAAAGAAGATAAAGTTATGAATGTCTCAAAACTACAATAGATTTTGGTGTAACTAAAAAAAGAAGATAAAAAAACTCCCTCTTGAGCTAAGGCTCAAAAAAGGCCAATTGATGTAAGTGTGAAAGTATGGAAAGAGCTTGCAAAATCATATGAGAAGTTTGATGCACAGAGGAAGTCCAGTGAAGAGAGTACATAGGTATTTGAATTTTCTCATAAGATTATATCAAATTTATTAAACGATTTTTAAATTTTATTTGTGCATAGTTAAATTGAATTAGTATATGTTTCAGGACAAGGCCTCCAAGGCTAGGCTTGACAAACTTTGTTCCATGCATCACAATGGCCAGAAAGGTTTACAGGCCTTGATATGTACATTTGTAAGTATATTTAATATGTTAAATGATATTTTTTATTTCCTAGGAAAAAGTAAATGATTGCATATTAATTAGTTTAACTAGTCCATGTGCCATGTGTTGACAGGAAGAGAAATATGGTCGGCATCCAACGCAATTTGAAAAGGAAATGTTACAAAGCAAAAAGTGGACTGATTTTGTAATCTGGATGGAGAAGGAGGTATCAATAGTTGAATTTCAATAACTTATTTGGATATTGTTGTGTGAATATGTCAATTTGCATTTCTTGTGTTGAGTTGTTTATTGATGTGTAGGATGAGTTCTAAAGTGCTTCTTTGTTGGCCCTTGATCCCACTCAATTTTCTGATTATTTCATGTTGAGGAAAAAATATTGTTTTCCTTAAAGGGCAGTGGGTGACATTCATGCCTTATTTTCATTTCATCTTCTAATTAATGACCATGGTCTTTTAATATCTCTTTAGTGTCCTCATTTAAGTTATGAGTTGTATCATTTGAGTAACTTAGTCCCATGTTGATTTGATTCATCTTCTTTTCTCTCAAACATGGTATCTCAAGGAGTACTTCCTTGGTATCCCAAGGAGTGCTTCCTTGAATTCATGTTGTCATTCTACTAAGTGATCCACATGCATCTTTTCCATCCTTCCTCACGATGTTGCCATTATTTTAACATGTAAGAATTTTTTGATGCATCTTGGTAGGCATCCTATAGATCTAACACATCCTTGTAGAACTCCTTTTGCACCAAGGTCAAGTCATTATGGATTTCTAATGCATATTCCATGAAATCACCTATGCCATACCTTGCAACCTTGTAGTATTCCACTTGATGTTTCAAGTGCTCAATTTCCTTCTTATGCCCTTCCATTTCTCATGTCATTTTAAGGATGTTTGATTCATTTTCTTGTGTTGTGGCAACCCTAGTCGTAGCCCTAGCCACTAGATCCATATCATCTACATCCATTACCATTGCTTCCATGGATTCATTAAATCTCAATAGTATAGTATGAAATGCAACTTCTTGATCAACAACATGTCAGGTACATGCTTGGGAAAAGTATGGGGTGCCTTTGCGGTGCCACAGATCTTCCTATATGTTAACAACTCATATAGGGAGTAATCTTTTAGGTTCTCCAAGATTCTGATCATGTCTTTAGACAACCTAGGGAACCTTTTCTAAAATAATAGCTCATGCAAGGGAGCAAAGAATCGATCACAGATGTGCTCATATTTAGATGAATATTTGTGCTCCCATCGGTCCTAGCAATAAACATGGACAAAACGACATGGGATGCTCCTATCCAATTCATCCCCAAAGAATTTATTAGCTGCACAAATAATATAACACAAGTAAGAGGTTGTATAGAATTTGGCTTTGTGCCCACTAGAGGAGACTCAACTCTCATTATTTCATTGCACAAAGTGAGTGAAAAAACAACTACCTAGTTTAAAATTGGCCCTTATTTAAGCAACATATGTAGCAATGAGACTTAGGAGTCTTGAAAATGAGAAGCATCCTTCTCCCCATACAACCTACTAACTAGGGCCACTATGTTTTTTACTGAACCCTTGAGGCTAATGGAAGGGTACCATTTAGTGTTCCTAGAAGTTAATTGTCTAACTCCTCCTCTTGAGGTTTAGGCTATGTTTCAAGGTTGAAAACTAGGCACTTTTGTTGTAACATCCACTTCTAGGATCCATGGGTGATGTGGTACAGGGCCTTGAACCACCACATAGGTCTTATAGAGAGATTTTTTGGTGTAAAATCCAAACCTAAGTCCTATAGAGAGAGGGGGTGGCGCTAGAATCCAAGCACCAAAAAAACCATAAAATAGTCCTCTCATGCATGAACATGTGTGCCCAAATGCTAGATCAACCCCACACCTGTGGAAGATGAAGGGCCACTCCACATAGAAAAGTAATAAAGTATCTCGTGTGGGTCAAGTAGACCAAATAATTCATTCATGAACCAATAAACAACCTCCATGATGCCTCAACATGTGTGCAAGGGTGTTATGTCATCTCTATCATGCCTCAACATATGTTCCAATGTAAAATCAAGTCCCACATGTGGTGATGAGAAGGTCGATCTATGTCAAAAAGTGATGAACGAACATGTGTGAGCCAATGGAGACCAAGTGCTCCATGAAATAATCTCATATAATTTGCAGTAGAAACTTATACATAATATGTCAATGTATTAAGAAAATAGGCATCACAATATATCACCATGGATCTTGTAATGATTCTATCATTCATAAAAAAAAAAAATCACATTCATTGTATACATCAACATTTAGAATAGAATATAGAAACTGGAAGCACAAACATGAGAGGGAACGAACTAATACTGAAAACTCCAGGAATTCATTGAGATAAAAACATAGGCCTTTCAAAACTTCTATATTAAATTATATATAGCTATCAAATACACCTTCTAAATTAGAGAGTCTGAGTGTAACAAAACAGTATGGAACCCCTTGTCTTTGAATTTACATAGTTTATATTGATAATTATAAACTTTGAGCCATTATTAGCTCATCAAACTAACTTTTTGCTCTAATTAAAATCAAACAGAAATATTCAAAACTGCTGAAAATATTTTGGTTTGTTTGTTGGAACTGCTACAAGATATTTGGACCGTTGCTTAGGAATTGGTGGATAGTTGCATGGAATAAGTCTTGTTGCCTATCTTCCAGAAGGTAGGAAAATATTCATTCCGTATTTAATAATGTTGGCCCATCGAGAAGCACTTGGGAATTTATAAGCTATCATTTCACTAGTTGAAAACTCTAGGTCATTATATTGAGCATATGAAAATGGAGACAAGTAGTGCACTAATAATTTGAACTCAGTTAAGAGATCAAAGCCATCTTTCAACTTATCTACTATAGACTTCCCCTTCAATGATTTGTTGAGATCTTCAAATTTGGAGTCTTCACTTCTACATTTGGCTAGGAATTCCAAATATTGATTTTGAGGAATCAAATACTGACAATCATCCCAAAATTATGGAAAACCTTTCTTAAACAGATTAGTAAATCGAGCCTTGAAACCTACCACTTTCTTTAGAAGTTCATCTGCCTTATTTTGTATACTTTCCATTATCTGATGCTTTCTAATAAGTCTTCGAGCATCCAATATAATAGATGACCTGTCATTTATCCCCAATGCTTGCAAACCTACCCTGGAAGTAGCATTCATAGTATTGATAATTTGATTTGCAAGGTCTTTTGGCATATGCATGAGCTCTTCTCTTAAATCTCTACACCTTTGATTACTAGACACTTCTTGTTGGGCTGAAGAAGTAGCCCAGGCTTCTTGCAGTTAAATTCTTCATGTCTATGTCACATCTATAATCATGACATTGTTTGGATTTGAAGTCTCATGTAGGGAACCCAAGGATTCAAAAATGGTATCTTTCGTTGGCTCAAAAGCATCTAGTTTTTTTGCAAACAATCTAAGCTCTTTAATATTAGCAATTTGTAGAAGGACCTTATTATGCCCGAGGCATTCCATTTTTAGAACTAATATTGATCATGGTTGCTTAGTATCTTGGATGTACATGAAATCTATATTTTCTATAGGAGACTAGAGTTGTTCCCATAATTCTCATTCTTAATGGTGTTGGAGATGTCATTCTACTTCCATACTTAGATTCATTCAAAATTAGGTCATAGATATTCCCTTGATAGTCCTCAAGTTGATTATGTTCTGGTAGGTATATGTTGTTGAAAATACCACAAACTCTTTTACTTTTTCTCATGCATGCTTAGTAAGACACCATAACATAGGGATTTATTCCAAAGAAACCACACCAACCACCAAATATCAAAAATATATAAAAGGCATTAAGGAGCTAAGGTGTGATGAACCCTAGCTTCAAAAGCTCAAAAATTCCCTACATTTTGTGCACTAACAAGCTCCAAAGTTTGGTCTCCAAATATATTGCCAAGTCACTATAAGTAAGGGTTGATTTAGGTATAGAAAGAAAGGTTTGCTTCAGCCTTAATAGGTTTTCCCATTCCATCACAATATCAAACTATTGATTGTTGGTATGTGTGAGTCTTGGGCACTATATAGTCCGCTCCAACCCTAGATCACATTGTTGTCCTGAATATATTGTCACTTTGGATGACTTCATGTTGGAAATAGAGCTCCAATGAGGTTAAGAATTTAGGGAAATGTGACTTTATTAAAATAAAAGGAAAAAAGGGCCAAAAGTGGTGAGGGAAATATAAAAAGGGGAAAAAGAGGAGTTCTCTCATTCTACACTAATCACTTTTTGAAAATTACTTGGAGAGGCTAAGGTTTGGAAGAAACCCTTACATTATTCACTAGTTTCAGTGGTGCAAGATCCACCCTAGTTGGTTAGTAGTGGAAGATCATTTAGATTTTTCCACTGGATTTAATGTTTTTAGGACAATCGACTACAAGTTGATATTAGAGGAAGTTGTGAAGACTGGAGAGAGATTTATTGAGCAATAGAGGGTGCCTCTCTCATCTCTTTTATCTTGGAGACAAGCTAGGCACTATTCCCTTCACCGTGGGCATGAAAATTTCTATTTTGGAAGTGTGGGAACCATTTCTATTTTGCTAGGTGAGTTCCCTTTAAACTTGGGCCCATTTCCTTCATTATCTAAGTACGTGGGAACTTATTCTCCTTGGCTGGGTGCATTTCATTCCATTTGGAGTAGCAAAGGGCCATAGCAGCTCTCGATCTTAGTGTTGGGCAACTTCAATCCTCAAGTAATAGAGCGTGGGTCTACACTACTTAAATCTGGGTGCTTTTTACCCATAGAATGATTGGCTATCATTGTTTGCTAGTGTGTGGGACTTATATTTCCATTGTTGGGCACATTTGGAAGCATTTACCTTGGTTTTTTTCCACATCACAAGAGATTACTCCTTGTTGGGTGTGAAATTGATGCTTAGGGACAGCGTGGAGGTAGTTATCTTAGTGTTGGGCGCTGCCTAATCTTTCTGGAGGGGTAGTGAAGCTCTTGGGCACTAAACACAGTCAAATAACAGTCAAGAAGGGAGCTGAATATTTCATCGAGGTGCAAGGAAAGGAGAGCCAGCTCTAATTGAATCCCTAGGTGTCATTCTTCTTGTTTCTTATGTGTATTAAAATATGCTATAAATAACAAGGGATTTCCTGAATATATAAAGTTATATTGTTGTTTCCCCTTATTGTTATTTGTATGACAAAGCGAATTCGATAACAGTCCTATGATTTTTTTTTGTGAAGTTCATAATTCTATTGTTGCAAAAGGAAATATGTACATAGATTACAAAACTCGACCCTTTTGGTCGGGTTGGCACAAAAAAGAGTCGAACCAGAGACTAGTTAGGGAAGCCTTTATATGAAATTTAGGATTCTCCGCTTGACACCACCAAAAAAATATGGTTCAGTTTTAAACCACTGCCCTTCATAGGGAAACTAGTGTACATGATTTTTAGAATGCCCGCAAGACATGAAATATAAGATTCTGAAACAAAAAAGACTAAAAAACCCTGATAGAGAAAAACTAGACTGTTGGCTTATAGCTGGGAAATCTCGGAGGAACCAAGGCTAGATTGCTCCCAAATTTGGGCAAAGGCTTAAAGGTGATGATGTAGCCATGCTCCCCCTTGCGCTCCAATTCTGATTTCATGCTCTTCCCCTACGTCCACTCCTCATTCCGCTCATTGCTCTGAGTGGTAGATGAAGGTGCTCTTTCCCCTTGGATTGAACTAGTGTCAGAGATGAGTGGGAGTTTGTTGGTGAAGCCTGTGGCGGAATGGGGTGGTGAGCACCCAATCCATCTGCCAAGGTGTTTAGGTGTGCCCTAGCCTGCTCAAGATCAAAATGAAGATCGTGGGCCGAAGAAGTAGCCCAAGCTTCTTGTTGTTGCTGAGCTAAGAGGGTCCATCCCAAAATGTGTTTGAGTGCCCAATATGGGTTTACCACCCTAGGGGGATCTATAGATTCTTGTTGCATTGCCAAATAAGCAGCCTCACGGTTGTCAATCTCTTTAGAATGTGCATGGGGATGCTTGGGTCATAATTCCCATAGAATTCCCAAGATTGATAATTGTTTCCTCTGCCTCCTCACCCCACACTACCGCGAACCACTCTTTGTCGTAGACAAGGTGCCATGACAGGCTCCAAAATGCTACAAATTGTAACTTGCACCGAATTGGTAGCTCTCGTCGCCAGCTCCCTCGAATCTAGAAGAGTATCCACCATCCCCATGCTAAGCCTCGATCCATTAAAAAGGGAAGCCCAAATCCAACACAAAATCCATCCAAGTGTACTGTTTGAAGGCACATTTACTCGCCATCACCGCCAGTGCTAGAGGGGGAAACAACAACCCACGTAGAAGTGAGGGGCATTAAAAATTGGATTTAGATGGATTGGCGGGCTAGGTGCTCGCATACCTTGGCCTACTGCCATGATGCGTGCTATCTATCTTGGGATTGTGGGGGTCAGTTTCCAGCACAATTTGTTGACAAACATCTGCATCCAGGGATAACAGTCCTATGATTGTCGTGAATGCTTGGGTGAACTAACACCTCAAAATACACTATTTAAGACTTTAAACTCATACCAACACCTACAACCAACTAAAATCAGAAAACAGAGATGACATGTGAAATGTTTGACAATAGTCCTCACTCAGAAATGTGGTATTAAAAGGGATGGAAAAATTAAGATCAGTGGGAGTGGTATCAAACAGTAGTAAAAGTTTGTTTCTGTAGTAATTTAATAAGTATAACTGAGTATAACTAATATCCCTTTCTTCACTATTTCAGGCCAAGCATGAGATCAGAAACATGGTTCTGCAGGAGAAGCTTCAGAGGATTCAGATGCTTGTCGGTGAAGACATTTCCTCTTACCTTACAAAGGTTCAATTTGGTCATTATGCTTCAGAGGAGATTTCTCGAGATGGGTGGTATCTAGATAGTGGTGCCACATTCAATATGATAGGGGAGTGTGATCTATTTTAGCCACCTAGCTCAATAGCTACTAGATGCTTGGTGAGGTGTGGGATCCACACAGAAGGAGCAGTCAGTAGAAGAGAGGGTTCAGTTGTATTTGAGTTAGAGTCAGGATGGACGCTAGCCTTTCATGTTCAATATGTTCCTTGTCTAAGAATGAATGTGCTCTTAGTTTCAACCTTGGAGGATCAAGGCTATATAGTTGAGTTCACAGGACACTCAGTACAGTTATGGCCAGAGGAAGTTGTGTATGTTGAGGAATCCATCATACTGTGGATCAGAGAGTGACAATTGTACTGAGTATGGGGTCGACCTCTTCATCGAGAGGGACATAGAGCTAGTTATGAATCATATTTTAGGTGGTAGGAGGACTACCTTAGTAGACCCACTTGGTGGGAATGGACCCAATTGGAAGAGATGGGATACTCAAATGACTTCAAAAGAGCTTTAGCAAGTAGAGACAACATAGATGAGGTCGAGTTTCCAGATTCAGAGGAAGCAGGTTGCTCCAGTTCAAAGGGAGTAGTAGTAGCTACAGACATAGATCATGGAGGAGGTAGCTCCAGCCAAAGTAACTCCCTGCTAAGAGGTATTTTTAGTTTTCTATGTAGTGAGGTCATTACTTTCACATTGGGTGTGTCTAGCAATGTGAAACGTACCTTTATGTATCTCATCCATGGCCAATTGGTTTCTTCATTCAATAAGTATGGAATCTTTACAAATGCAATTTCAAGGCATACATTGTACCTACCACTAGGCTTGTTATTATATACCCGAGTGTTTGGTATGATTACCCCATTGATTTACTTATCTCATGCAAATAGAAACACCAATATTTGAGTATCATTGCACAAATTTGAGGATTTATATACATTCATGTATGTTCAACTAGAAAGAACATATCTTAAAAGCTCAATATCCTTGATCTAATCTCTAGTTAAAATCATAATAAAAATTGACTTTCAATATTGACTCTAAAATACGGAGACACATAGACTGGTTAATTCTCAAAGAACCTTTGAAGCATATTACATTGCCAAAATGTCCTAGAAAATTATCCATTTTTGAAATATAGGAGAAGAAGATATATAGACCAATTAACTCTCAAAGGATCTTCAAGGAAAACATAATCATATATAGCACAAAATGCAGAGGGTTGGCACTTAAGGTTATGTAATAGAATTTACAGTTGATAGTTAAATTGTATAACAAATTTTTTTATGATCTTTACTAACGTTTATTAGAATTGTTGCATGTTTTACATCATTGGAATGACATATTAGCTATAACTTTTTTAAAATTTTATTATGGTATGTGCACTTTGATATGATGTAATACGATTATGGTTTTGTTTCATATGTTGTAATATTAGATATATAACAAAAAAATAAATTATTGCATGAAATAAATAATAACTTTTCATTTTAAATGTTTTTTTTTGCAGAACACGGGTCTTCCAGAAGATCAAGATGATCCTCATGATATAGATCTAGAATATGTTGGTTCTGGTATAGATCACATGGTAGAGGATGATGATGACATAGATACAAAAGACATTGAGGCCGATGATGATGATGATCACGATGATGATGATGATGATGATGATGATGATGATGATGATGATGATGATGATGATGATGACAATGGTGATGATGATGATGAGGCAATTGTTGGTAGTAGCCAATGACATTTGTGATCACATAGACTGCATCATGGATCATTGTTAATATATCATTATGATGCCTCTTTTCATGGCCTGTAGTACCATATTATTGAGTTGTATCATTTTGACATGTATCATTTTGACTTATATCATTTGGACATGTATCATCTTGACTTGTATCATTTTGAGTTACATAATTTATCATTTTTACTTATATCATTTGTACATGTATCATTTTGACTTATGTCAACTGTTGGACATGTATCATTTTGACATGTTATTGATCTACTAGCATATTTGACTTTCATTTATTTTAGTTATATATGATGATGATCTTATCAGTATTGACTTGTCAATTTATATATATTGAAAGTGGTCGATGATTTTTGGATGGATATTTATTTCGTATGATGATTTTAATTTATTGCTCAAGATGGATGTTGTCAAATTCAATTAAATTATAGATGTTTGACTCACTTATTTTAACTATAGATGATGATCATGTTATAATAGATATCTTGTTATTTTATATATACTAGATATTGTTGTAGATTTTATTTTGATGGAGATTTAATAAGTATAATGATGTTGTTAATTTGTATGGATGCCCATTTCCCTAAAAATTCTTTATAAATGTTATCCTATAAAATATTTCAAATGCTTCAAGGGTCTTCAGGTGGATGGAGCACATATTAGTGAGTTAGAGAGTATTTTGTCAAATAGATCTATGAGCTTGTCTCACAAAGAGGATAGAATAATATGGAGCTGCTCAAAAATTGGGGAGTATCAAGTTAAGATAGGCTATAAGGTGAAAGATGGGGTGGTTAGAAAGCAATATTGGCCTACTCACCTTTTCTGGAACAAATCCTGCCTCCCTAAGGCTAGAGTTTTCACATGGTTCACTTTGCAAAGGAAGATCCTTATAGAGAATAGGCTGAAATTGGTAGGGGTTCAAGGTCCTGGTAGATGCCCTCTTTGTAAAAACAATGAAGAATCAGTTGATCATCTCCTCCTTTCTTGCTCCTATATAGATCTTTGTTGGAAATTCTTTATAAGTAAATTGAATTGGAACCCCCCTCTGCCAACAGATTTAAGGAGTTATTTCAAATGCAATATGACTTACTCTATAATCACATGAGTTATTTAAGAGGCGCGATATATTTAACTAAATAAATTGAAATAAAACATATTAAATTAATAAATGGAAGAAAAACAAGAAGCATTTTTAGAAGCAAAAAAGGAAGCAACAATGGAAGCCAAACTAGAAGCAATCTTGGAAGCAAAACTTGGTGTTATCTAGGAAGCAAAAACATAAGCAATTCAGGTAGCAAACAAAGAAGTAATAATGGAATAAATTTTAGAAGCAACAAAAGATGCAATAATAGAAGCCATATTAGAAGCAAAAAAAAATGCAAAAATGGAAGCAAAGCTAGATGCAACAAGCGACGTTATATCAAAAGAAAAATTGAAGCAAAATTGGAAGCAAAACTAGAAGCAAAATTGGAAGCAAAAATGGAAGCAAAAATTGGAAGCAAAAATGGAAGCAAAACTGGAAGCAAAACTGGAAGCAAACCTGGAAGCAAAAACAAAGCAAAATCGGAAGCAAACCTAGAAGCAACACAAGAAGAAAAACCATCTAAGAAAAATCCAAAGCCAAACTGGAAGCAACAAAGGACGTCATAATGGAAGCAAAACTAGAAGCAACAAGGATGTCATAATGGAAGAAAAACTTGGCATCAATTAGCAAGCCAAAAAAGAAGCTATTTTCGACACCATACCAGAAGCAAAATAGGAAGCACGACTGGGAGCAAAAATAGAAGTAAAAATGGGAGTAGATAAGGAAGCAAAACTGGAAGCCAAATTGGGTGCTAATTTAGGCGCTATTTCTGACATTAAATTGGTTGCGCTTCCTAGTGCTATTCCCAGCACTATTCCATGCGCTAAAGGAGGCGCTATTGCTTGCACTACTTTTCCAATGCAAAATCTGATGTTAAATCCAACGCAAAATCTGGCACAAAATTTGACACAAAAAATGGTGCTGAAGAGAACATGTAGTTTGGTGCCAAGTTTTGCACCAGTAGAAGTGTTTGATTCATGAACTCAAATACACTAAATTTTGGCACTATTTTAGGTGCTAGTTGTTTATTTTGTTGTAGTGGATTTTAGGTAAAAAGGGTTTAAATCTAGTATTTTTTATTTTTTTCCTTTTTCATTCAATATAGGGTAGAGGGTTTTGGTGTTACTAATATTTTATTTGTAGCTTGTGGCATTTGCTAGGAGAAGACATTTCTATCTATACTACTAATCTATGTTGTTGCAGGGTTTCATTTGTCTTTGATTTTTAAAGTAGGAACATTTGGATTTGGATTTTAAAAGAACAAGTGTCTTGTCCAAATCACACTTTCAATTTGGGCTTAAAAAGAACAAGTGTTTGCATTGCTTGGTGATCTTGTTTGTGCTTGTAGATGTGTATTCTCTTCCCTCGCATTTTCATATGATCTTGGGAATCAAAAGCACTCTTCAACACTATCATTTACACATCACACATTTCAATTTTTAAGGTTAATGAACTTTGCTTGTGTGATCAAATATATGTGTATGCTCTTTCCTCATATGATCTTCGAGATCAAAAGAATTATTTGCATCACTTTTGTGTAACATTTTTTTAAGGGTCTACCTTTGGAGAAGTAATCACTCCAAGGGGTACGAACCAAAGTTTGTTTTTCCCCCGGGCCTCTATATATAAAAGATTAAGGTAAAATCCAAGATTTAACTGTTGAGTACCTTGCTAATAGTGTCAATCTAAAAGGGGTTGCTACCCACATTTATGTGAGGTATTTACTTATAGTACCCAAGTAAGGTTGGTTAAAGCCTTAAGTGGCTTGGTAGGTGCTAGAAAGGCATTAAGTCCCCGAGCAGTGACTAGAAACCATTACTTTAGAAGCCCACCCTATTAATTGAGTTGTTAGTGTCATTCTCAATGCAAGGGATGTGCATCGTGCCCTGAAGTTACTCACCATATGGCTCCCTTGAGATGAGACAAAAATCCCTGACTTAGCATAAGCTACATGTAGCTTTCTAGGGAGAGGGTGATTGGGTCATCCTTCTAGTCTTTGAGGCCCCTACATGTCCTCTCTTGAAAATACAAGAATGTACACACCCATTTAGGTGTTCCTACATTTGATTCAAAGGAGATTCCAAGTTGTGGGCTTGAGATTGCCACCATTTTCCTTGACCTTAAGATTAGGAATTGTTTGAAATGTTTTGACTTGTGATAAGATTCATGGAATTTAGGTTGAATTTGGCCTATGAACATACACTATTCACCGCCACACAACAACCAAAATCTATTTTTCAAATTTTTTTTTGTGCTCTCTATCACATTTCATAATTTCCTAAATGAAAAATCACTTCAAAACATTCAACTTAAGGCCAAAATACTATACATTGCATCTGACAGATAGTACACTGCATTTGCAAGACAATGCACTGCATTTGCTAAAAATAGTGAGCTGCATTTGTGAGATAGTAAACCACATTTGTGAGACAATGAACCACAATTGCTAGTTGTTAAAATTTTAGGGAAATTACTATAGAGTCTCATTTTTAATCAAACCTTAATAGTAACCCTACCTTCAGATCATAGACTTGCTTAGTCTAGTCCATCCATTTCATTGCATTCATTTAGTTTGCCTTGCATTCCTTAGTTTTCCATCCTCACATTGCTTAATCAGCCTTAGGTCATTCTTAGTTGCATAAACCTTTCAGATTTTAGGCTAGGAATCTTACCATACTTTTGATTAGTTCATTGTCACATTTCTAAATTGACCTTCACCTTGTACTTTTATCTATCAATCATCATCATTTAAGTTGGGCCTTCAAACTCATGAGTCTAGTTTAAGGTTCACTTTAACAAATCATCATCATCCTTTTATTCTTTGTCCTTTCAAGGTCTTGACAATTTTATTTGTTACCTTGATCTATCTTAGCTTGGTTAGTATCCTTCTCTTAGGTCCCAAAGGTGTATACCTATAGTCTCATTTGCCATACTCCAGTCTTAGTCTGATATCATAGCTTTGGTCTTACCATATATCTTTGGTCATAGCTTCCACTTGCATCCTTGCATATCTTAGCTTTAGTCACACCCTAGATTTTGGTCATAGTGACATTACCATATCTTGATTTCACCTATTGTCACTATTTCACCCTAATCTTGATCATATGTGCATTACCATTTGGCATTCTTATATCTTAAAATCCCTAAAAACATAGCATAGTTGCATACTTACCATTGCATTAGCATGCCTTAGATTGCATTCTTCTCACCAAGTTGCAAGTCTTATATGGTCTAAACTAGGTTCCAAAGGAAGAGAACAGAGATGGACTACACAAATGAAGATCCCTATTTTAATCCAACTAGCTACATGAATTTTGGGTCTTCGTCCTCAAATGAGGTACCTAAGTTATGATCCACATTTCCAAATCCTTTTGAGTACTACACATTACAAGAGGTCCAAAGACACTTAATAGGAAGTTGAAGTGGATGCCCAAGACCCTAGAGTAACATGCTTTGTAGATGAGTTAGTAGCAATAGATCCCTAATGATATCTCATGAAACTTTTACCAAGTGAAGCCAAAATTCCTCCCATTTTTGATGTCAACATGCTTTTCAAATCATAAAAAGATGGTGTCACACAAGACCAAGGACATATTGCATCCACTTCCAACATTGCTACTTTTCCATTAGGGAGAACAACTCAAAAACACTATGACAGTCAACACCACACCAATATTTGGAGCACAAGGTACCCAATCTATGTCCCAACCACCGAGCAACACATTTGATCCATTTTTCTCATCATCTCATACTATGGGGACTCCATATTTCAATCCTTTTGGCACATCTTCATCCCAAGCCACACCAATATTTACCAACGCCATGGGTCAAAACACATCAAAAAACAATCCACCCAAGATGCAAAAGGTTTGCATTAGTGCTCCTAAGTCACAACCTCCAAAGACAAACATTACACCAAATGTCAATTTAAACTTGGGGACAAACCAAAACACCAACACATCTCAACAAGGTCTCAATTTTGGCAATACTCCGCAAAACAAATATCTATGTTCCTCTCAACAACATAGCAATGAAAACCCTCATGGTTAGGAAGGTTCAAACCCATTGCAATATCAATCCAATATCCCACACACTCCACGCATCAACCAAAATCCACTTTTCACTCCTAATTTACAAAACCAAAATCCATCTTCATCACATATTGGATTGTCAAAAGTTACCTCAAACATGGGTCATCCATATCACAATATGATTTCTAATGCTACAAACACATCATTATCCTCTATAGAACTCTTGGAACATCAAATGCATACATTACAACAAGTTGTCAATATAAAAGTATCAAGAACAAAGAAAATATACTTTATGCAAGAACTATGCCCATATCCTTTTGATAAAAGCATATATATACCTCCCTTTCCTCAATTATATTATCCCAAATTTCAACAAATACAGAGGTAAGGGAAGTCCAATAGAACATGTGAGAGATTTCAATACTGCTTGCATAGATATTATATTTGAGCATACCTACTTAATTAGATTGTTTCCAAGAAGTCTCGCAGGACAAGCACTTGATTGGTTTGCCCATTTATCCATAGTAATACAAACATAGAATGAGTTAGTAGACAAATTTATAACACATTTTTCCTACAATATTGGAAATGACATAGTCATAGAAACATTGTGTCATACCAAACAAGAAGAAGGGTAAACCTTTATATCTTTGTTCCAAAGATGGAGAAGCATGGCTAGCAAATTCCCTTGTAAAATACCTAAAAAATAGTTTGTACACATGTTCATCAAAAACTTAGTCACATAATTGAAATACCAACTACAAATCCATTGTTGTACATTTACTAACCTTGTTGAGAAAGGAACCACCCTTGAGAAAACACTTATTTCTAAAGGGGAAATCAAGATATTTAACAAGAACTAAAGTGCCCAAAACACCTCTAATGACAAAAGAAAATATTGGGCTTGAAACAAGAATGTTACAAATGATGGGTTTGTAGATGCAAAGACAATACAAAAAGCTAGCCCTATAATCACTCTTAAGGGACCTAATGTATCCAATAACCCACCACATGTTCTTGATCAAACAATGAATGTAGTTTAGAATAACCAAGGATGTGGACCTCCAAGAAATTACCAACCAAGACATAAATACACTCCCTTAGGGGAACCCGTTGATTCTATCCTAAAGAAACTTTTGCAATCCAATGTCATCCAACTTCCAGAGGCCAAGCATTATGATCTAGGTCATTTTAAACCATCTTGGTTGGATGATAATACCTTTTGTGACTACCACCGTATTAAAGGGCACAAGACCTCATCTTGTCAACAACTTAAAAACATAATTCAAGACCTGATTGAGAATGGTGTCATAGAAGTGGAAAATCCTCAAGCGACCTCCAATAACAACCATACTATCTTTAAAAATCCTTTGCATGATCATGGGATGGGGAAAGCCTCCAATTCAAGTACTAATACCAATGACCAAGCCAATTACACTCATGTTGCCCATGAATATACCATAAATAATATTTGAGCCTTACATGACAACATCACCACAATTATAATCAATAACTCATTAGAGTGTGTAGTCACAACTTTAAGAACCAAGGTAACCTTACAAGGAGCTCCTCCTAAACAGTAGTTGAAAACCAAATACAACCTTTTAGACCATTTGGGGAAGACACGTGCACAAATATCTATCCTTGAGCTACTTTGCATATCTCCTGAACACAAAGCCATCTTGGATAAATCCTTATAAGAAACTTTCATACCCACAAACCTTAATATCAATCAGTTCCAAGCTACGGTGGGATACTTAGCAAAAACCCACCGCACTACCTTCTCTAACCATGAATTTTCATTGCAATATCCTAACCATGATGATCCTTTACACCTTGAATTCTTTGTCAACAAACATAAAATCAAACGAGTCCTGGTAGATGGTGGAGTAGGATTGAATATTTGCACTCTAAAATTGGTCATTACATTAGGTTTCTTTGAGGCTTGTGTAGATACATCAAAGAAGATTATCATAAAGGCTTATGACAATGTAGAACACTCTTCTAAGGGTGTCATCTCATTACCTATCAGTGTTGGTCTTTTCATATTAGATATAACATTCCAAGTCTTGGATCTAGATCTCCCCTACAATATCCTCCTTGTCCAACCATGGATTCATGCCATGAAGACCATCCCCTCCACATACCACCAATGCTTGAAATTTCCCCATAATGGCACCAAAATCACAATAGTAGGTGATCCCAATCCCTTTCAATATTGTAGCAACTTAAGAGGGACACCCGAATAATAAGTTCCCATCAATCAAGAAAGCTCATCATCTACCTCATCCCATTACATTGATCCTTCCACTTTGACCAAAGCATTTGCATCCACTATCACATCTTTTGAACCCAAGATCCAGATCCAAGACAACAAGTGTGGAGAATACCACATAAAAGAATCTTATTGTATCGGTAAGCTAATTTCATTTCCAAAATCCTATGGAAATCCTTCTTCTATCAAAAAGGATCCCAAAGTTATTATCCGAGCATCCCCCTACAAGACCTTCACCAAATGGGGAGAATTGAGTGAAGAAGCTATTGACAAAGATGAAATTTCCACATGGATATACAAAGAGGAAGAAGACATTGAACCTAAACAGATCCCAGCTGAGCAATATGGTAAAGGCTTCGAGATTATGAGACGTAAAGGATATGATGGACATGTTGGGCTTGGTTTACATAAGAATGGAATGATAGAACCCTTAATGCCTCCCAAGTGGCCAAAGAATAGAGGGTTAGGGTACGAACCATCGAAAGTGATCGCTCCTAGTACTAAGGTGCTTTTTAGGGAGGATGCTAGTGCTTCAAAAGATATTGAGACATCTAAGGACTACCATGCCGAAACCAACTCCAATGAATGGGAGTGGGACTCCTACACATCCTGTGACTATGACCTAGCTGGCACCTTCTAAGAGCTTGACTTAACCAATTCCTTGACCAAAGTAAAAGCTTGGATCGATTCCTTTTGGGATCTTGATAACACTTCCATTTTCACCCTATTTGCATATTCATTGAACCTTAATGATATTGATGATGACATGCCTTTAGTATACCCACAATTGGTAGATTAGGACCAACAAGGACCACCCAACTTGGACATGTTAAAAAATGATGAAGTGATAGCCAAGTTCATGGGACTACGTGAAGGTATACCCAATGGGGATCATAAAGAAGGTTTTACCATAGATATCGACAATGCGGCCTACTTTGGGGAGTCTTTCCCACCCTCTAGTTGCAAAAATAAAAATCATAAATAAAAAAAGGAAAGGTCTTTAGGTGAAAATTTAAAGGCGCTTATAGACCTAGAAAAAGTAAAAATAAAGGACATATCCGAGGGTGAAAACCTCTTCGAGGTTCCCAAGGATGGAGATTTGGACATACTCCCTATAAGGAAAGGGAAATCACCCTTGCTGGTAGAAAAATCCATGGAATTCAACACTGGTACCGATGAAAATCCTAGAATTTTTCATTTAATAGCATCTTTGACAGAGGCAGAGAAACCAAAATTTCACACCTTTTTAGAAAGGAAAATTAACTTTGCTTGTTCTTATGCCGACATGCCTAGATTTGACCTCAAGTTGGTATTACATCACTTACCATTGCTCCCTGATGCTAAGCTAGTCAAACAAAAGTTAAGGAAAATGCATCCCTAAATTACACTACTAGTAAAAGCAGAGCTAAAGAAGTTACTAGACATTGGTTGCATCCAACCCATTGACTACGTAGAATGGATTTCCAATCTATTTCCCATAACAAAACCAACAAGTGGAATAAGAATTTATATTGATTTCAGAAATCTAAACAAAGCATTCCCTAAGGAAGACTTTCCATTGCCCAACATTGACATTATAGTGGATCTGATAGCAGGGTATGAGATGTTATCACTCATGGACGGTTTCTCGGTATACAATCAGATCAAGATCTCCTGAAGATCAACATAAGTTATCCTTTACTTATTCATGGGGAACATATTGTTGGAATGTTATGTCATTTGGTTTGATAAATCTTGGAGCCACATATTAGTGAGCTATGACTACAATCTTTCATGACCTCATGCACACGCTTATGGAGGATTATGTAGATGACCTATTACCAAAATCACTATCAAGAGGTAACCATCTAGGAGTACTAGATAATATTTTCAAAAGATTAGAAGAATACAAAGTGTGATTGAACCCAAAGAAATGTGTTTTTGGGGTAACATCGGGCAAGTTCCTAGGATATATTGTCTCTCAAAGAGGCATTGAAGTCGATCCTGTGAAAGTGGAGACTTTCATAAACATGCCCCCGCCAACAAGCATAAGTCAATTGCAAACAATAAAAGTAAAATTACAATCCATTTGGAGGTTCATTACTCAATTATTAGATAAGTGTCAACCATTCCAAAATTTGCTACATAAGGGAGTACCATTCATGTGGACTGGCCGATGTCAAGAGGCATTTTAGAAAATAAAGGACTATCTCTTCACACCACTTTTTCTCATGCCTCCCATTGATGGTAAACACATCATACTATACATATAAGCAACCACATCATTATTGGGGGCACTATTATCATAAAATGATCATGATGGAAGAGAAAGAGTAGTCTACTACATCAATCGTACATTTTTCAGATACGAGCTCAATTATAGTCCTATTGAATGTGCATGCTTGCAGTGGTTTTTCCACTCATGAAATCATACACTAAATGTTGAATCACCAAATCAAGCTCATAGCAAATATTGATCTCTTGAAGTATCTCCTTAGCAAGGCAGCCTTAATGGGTTGATTAGCCAAGTGGGTCATGATATTAAGTTATTACAACATTTAGTATGTTGAGAAAAAGGTAATAAAAGGATAAGTCATAGCCGATCAACTTGCAAATGCACCCACAACATCAAACCATCCATTGATATCTGACTTCCCCGACGAGTCCATATTAACATTAGATACGTCAATCACATGCAAAATTTACTTTGATGGGTCCCATACAAGTCATGGTTCAAGAGCAGGGATATTGTTCGTTACACCTCAAGGAGACACTATACCAAAGTTATTTAGAATAGCCTTTTCTTGCACCAATAATATAGCAAAATATGAGGCACTACTGATAGGACTTCGTATGGCCATGAAATGGAAAATCAAGAGCCTTCAATTCTATGGTGACTCACAGTTGGTTATTCGATAGGTCAATGATGATTATGACACAAAGGATGAGAAACATACTCCCTACAAATGAATGGTTGACAACTTTAAGCAATACTTTGTGATATCATCTTTTGGCAGGTCCTGATAATTCAAAATAAGGTATTTGATGCAATGGACATGATAGGATATCTCTTGAACATCCCAAACAATGTATCGAAGTATGATTTCTTAGTAGAACAACTATTGATCTCCGCCTTTGATATCCCTGAATCTAAGATGGTGTGCGAAATTGTTGGTCCCAATTCCCCTTGGTAAAAATATGTCTACGATTACCTACATGACCAATTTATCCCTCCCAAATTGTCTACCAATCAATACAAAACCTTCATCCATGAGACCTTTAGATACATCATCATCAGTGACACCCTCTACCATCGAATCCTGGATAATACCCACCTTAGATGTCTTGATATTGGTGAAGCATAAACAACCTTACGCAAGATACACGAGGGTATATGTGGATCTCACTCAAGTGGTCTTACTTTATCCAAGAAGATCATGCATTTTGGATACTATTGGCCCACTATGGAACACAATGCATACCACTTCATTAAGAAGTGTTGAAAGTGTCAAATACATGGAGATATTATACATGCACCGACCTAGGAGCTTTAGCCAATCACGTCAACATGGCCTTTCTCTCAATGGGGAATCAACCTCATACGTAAGATTCACCCTACCTCATCTAATGGCCATAAATTCATTATCATGACAACCGAGTATTTCATGAAATGGAATGAGGCTATCCCTATGACATATATTACTGGCAAGAAGATATCCAAATTTATTCTCAATTATATCATAATGTCGGTATGGTGTCTCACAATCCATTGTTATTGATAACATTTGTCCCTTCAAGAATCAGGATTTCCATGAATTGTGTGACAAATTCCACATTCAGCACCACTTCGCCACTCCTTTTTACCCCCAAGGTAATGGCCAAGCCAAGGCATCCAATAAGACCATCATCAAAATCCTGAAGAAGACTTCCAATGATTTTGTTCATGACTAGCACCTCCAACTCAATCGCGCCATATGGGCTTACTGCACTAGCATCCATAGTCCCACAGGAGCCACACCCTATTCCCTAGTCTTTAGTCTCAAATCCATTCTTCCTTTTGAGGTCGATTTAATTTCCTTGAGGGTATCCATGCAAGGGCTTATTGATGATGAAGAGTATCATTATCTAGGTTACATGAGTTGGAGTTGTTAGATGAGTGAAGAAAAAGTGCATTGATCCACCTACAAGCTCATCAGAATCATCCTTTTCGTAGCTATAATAATTTATAGTTAGACATTTTAACATTGGTGGCTTGGTCTTAATGGAGAATCCTAAGAACCAAGCAGAGCGAGAGAAACCTAGGAAGTTTGAGCCTAATTGGTTAGGTATGTACATCATAACAACAGTATATGGATTTGATTCTTATAAGTTTTCTACTCCCAAAGTTGAATCATTATCAGAGCCTATCAATGGCCTTCACCTTTGTAATTTTTACACTTAGCTTCCAGAGAGCCTCGTCAAAAATCAAAAAAAAAAATGTCAACTAGATGAAAACCTGGAAAACAAGTGTCTTGTGTGACCACAAAAAAATAAAAAAATTGAGAAAATAGTAAAGAGAAATAATTTGTCCAATAGCGAAAACCACTTTGGTGGCACTTTGGATAAGTACCATGGTGAAAACTTGGAAAATAGGCATCATGTGTAGTTAGTCTTTGCTCCATCCTTTGCCATCATTCTATCTAATTTCTCACCTCCACCCATAATAAATTCACCTTCAAGCTTCCTTATTTTCATCCACCTTAAAATTCTTTATTGTCCTTCTCATGGCCTACAAATGATTGGAATTACACATCTTTCACCTTCTATATCCATCCACCGTAAGGCTTATCTGATTCCATCACTAATAATTGGTCCTATCCCTGACTGGGCGCAAGTACTTGACTTACGTCTTCAATGGGATCCTAGACTTGATATTAGAGGTCATAATTCCAAAATTCCAAAAAAAATCCAAAACATATCAAAACTCCAAAAAAATAAAAACATGTCAAAAAACCCAAAAAATAAAAACATGTCAAAAATCCCAAAAAAATCAAAACATGCCAAAAATCCAAAAAATATCAAAAAAAATCCAAATAACCTTCAAAATCTAAAAAATAGTGTCTAGTCATGTCAGTCTAAGTCTTTCAAACTATGATGTGTTTGTGCATACATTACATAGGCAAGGTCATCTTTGATGATCCCCCAACGCACTAGGTCAGTCCTTTAGGGTTTGTCAAGTTGCATCAATCACAATTCAATCCATAATAAATTATCCATGGTCAAGTTCAGTCGAACTATAATGTCTTTGTACATGCTATGTAGGCAAGGCCATCTTTGATGAGCCCTCGAGGCACTAGGTCAGTCCCTTAGGGTTTTTTTGGGTTTGTCATGGTCCATCATTGTCCATCTTATAATAAGTTGTCCCTTGCTAAATTTATGCTTTGATCAAACACAAACATATATCAGACTCTCAACCAAATCATGAATCAATAGACTAACTACCCAGCTAGTCTTTAGTCCAAACTAATCAATTTCCTAATCATCAAATGAACACTTACCAATGAATCAATGGTCTTATACAAGAGGTGGCATTGTTGAAACCAAACTCGACACCTTATACAACTTGCTTCATATCTTGAAACCAAACCTAGTCCTATTATCTGTCTTATACAGGATGTGTCCTTCCTGAAACTAGACATCATCATTTATCAACCCTATCATTTTCCTTAAATAGGTGGTTGCATGATCGAAACCAAACTTGACATCTTATATGACATGCTTCATTTCTTGAAACCAGGTGTTATCAATCAATCTCATCAATCCTATTAGCAAACAATCACTAGAAAACAATCTAAATGGCTATTGGTCTAGTTGGTCTTATCTTTTTATTGATTTATTTTTGTTCATGTTACTAGCCACCTCAAGGATGTCCCAAGAAGGATTTAGAGGATTGATGATGTCTCATGACCTACTTTTTCTTTGATTGTTGTTTGTGGTTTGTCTTGAAAAAAATATTGGGGCAACTTGGCTCCTAGTATGTGTCATGAAACTCCTTGTTTGTCAATTATTTGTTTTTGTGAAGGGATAACATTGCACACCTTGGTCTATGTCATACCATAGTTTTTATCATCTATTTTCCATAATTTAATTCCCAATGATGATAAACATGCAAGCCTAGCATCTATCAATAAAAATATCATTCCCTCTTCCTTTTGACTAACTCTATATTAACATCCATTCCCTTTGTGCTAACATTTCTTCTATTCACATCCCGATAGTGTCCTATGACACAAAAATATCCTACATACATAATCATGTTAGAGCATCATAGGCATCAACATAAGAATATTAGTTCATCCATATTGCATCAAAAAATGAAAAAACATAGATAGCATCTCATCATAAAGAATCATAGAAACATGCATTCATATAAGCATCACATGTCCTAACCATATAGTACCATCTCACATCTACAAAATGTCAGCATACATCTCATTGCATACATCCCGCATAATCATACCATGAGAAATAAATAAAAAATAAATTATACATATCATTGTATTTACATACATCATACATATCCATAATCTATATCACATAACATCATAATCATAATGCATCCATATATCATAAAGCATACAATAAAGGTAAATCAAGTGCATCTATCCATACATCACAATATAAACAATCACATATAGGCATAAGCCACTCATCATATATCCATAATGTGTCACAACATGTAGAATCATCCCATAATCATATAAATGCATAACACCATAAACATCATAGTCCATCACATAGAAATATGCATAAAACATAAACATAAATCATATAATCATAGCCAAAAATCATGTATCTCACATATATATCAAAAAATGGTGTCACAGTACAAAATCATGATGTATCTCAAAATGGAGCTCATAGGCTCAATTAAAAATAAGTGTCCAATACATATCATAGGAAAAGCTAGCCCAAGTTTCCCATATCTCCTAATGGAGATGGTCTTGATGAAGGGGGCATGTCTTGTCATAGCTGCGATTGAGGCCCCTATGTCCTAACCCTGATGGTTGATCATATGGAGAAGGCCTAGGCTGGGAGAATCCCCCACTACTCTGATACTAGTGAGAGTGCAACCTACTATGACTTCAGGTCTACATATAGCTAAGTTCCCTCTCTACCAATGGCACCTAATGCTCGTAGAGGTCCTTGTAGTATTGAGCCTCCTATCTTGCCTAAAAAAGCTAGTGACCTAGCTTGGCCATGGGTCCACTGACACTCAAAATAAAATCCAAGCACCACTGATTGTCCCTCTATGACCTGATAACTTCCATATTTCTCTTAGTGGTCAACCTATCCGCCTCTTCCTATAGGCCTTGTATTTGTGCATCATCAACCTGAAGTCATGCCTAGAAGCCTACAATCTATGGATCTATTAGCCTATCCCCCTCCACCTCCTCCATAGCCTCCAAAATAGGCACATCCTAGAATCCGTCACCCAAGCCCTCTCCTACCACAATCTCCTCTCGAGCTGCTCTCTCCTCCTCTCCCATCTCATCCTCCACTCCAAGACCCTCTTGCTCCACATCCTGCATCGGAACCTCCTGCTTTGCCTCGACTCTCGGTCCCTCCTGATTTGTCTCTACCTGTGGACCCTCCTACTTGGAATCCTCTCTGATAAGTGAGAGTTGTCTAATTTATCTCTTCCCTTTGTCCCTCCTCCACCTGACCAAGACTCCCTTATCTCCCCTACCTTCGTCTCCACCAACATTTCCCCTACCTCCTCTACCCCCATCTCCTCCTCTCCCCCATACTCTATCTCAAAATCTACCACATGGACCTATACCCCTCCACTCCACTAGGGCAAGATGATCTATATTGTCAAGGGGATCAGCCTATGCTCGGCCCACCATGTTTCATACTCAAGCATCATTCCCACATTAGTGACCTCTACCCCAACACCCCATCGAATAGGATGCAAAGCATCAATATCCTACTCAACCATCACCGCGTTAATCATTTGTACCCACTGTGTGATCTTCTGAGAGAACCTAGAAAACTTGGTAGTACCAACAGGAACTCCCTACTACTCCACAAACTACCTAAGTACTCACTCTGGAAGATGTCACTCAATTATTTGTTGGGACTATATGGTCCTCCCAATCAGGTAGTGTGCTTAGGGAAAATATGGAAAATTCTTGTCATCCTTCCATGGATGACACTCTTGATATGGTCTCTAAACAAATGAAGTAAGAAGATCAATGGTGTGACACTAGTACCTGACATCACCAACCCTAATTTGTGTGACCAATCCTCTATATAGGTACACATAAGGCATCCCTACTCCAATATATCTCCCAATAGGAGGTCAGAACACGATGATATGCTCCCAAGCCCATATCATAAGCAATGTAGTCCTACAACTGATAGATTGGGCCCCTCTATAGGAAACATCATGCAACTAAAAGTATAGCATGGCGAGAAGACATTGTCCCCAAGAATACATAGTCCCTCGAGTCATCATGCTAACCAATATCTCTCCCCATTCAATGGGGAATCCATTTCCTTGATGATCAGGAATCACGATCCCCCCTATCACAGTGTAGAGAACCACCTCAAACTACTCATATCTCTCAATCAGCATGTCCCACCAGATCTTGTACTCCTCCATGCTAAGCTCCACAATGTCCTCATGCTCAAAGGACCTCTAGATAGCACCATACCTCTACTTAGGATCATACAAAACTTGCTCCCCATGAATAGGAAGTCGTAGAATCCACCAAACCTCTTCTAATGTTGTGGTCACCTCTCCTGTCGATAGGTGGAAGGAGTTGGTCTTTGAATGCCACATATTAGCAAGGGTGGTTAGTAATCCCCTATTATCCCTAATCATGGGCATGAAGGTCACATAATATAAGTCGAGGGAATGTAGTTGATCCCTCTCTTCGTCAAGCATTCACTCTCGTAGTCTGAATGTCAAGGGGTGACTCTTTCAGGTGTAGATAGGATCATATCTCACCTATGATCACAAGCAAGCACATTATGTCAATTGAAAACTCTAAACCAACCTATTCAACCTCGATTGTAGAGAAATTTTATCCAAAACTAGGGAAAAAACCTAATCAGACAAATGTGTCGCACTGTCTAACACATGCGGCTTATTGGTCAAATGTGTCACACATTTGCATATGTGACTTTCAAATTCAGTTGCATCGCACTATCAAGCACATGTGTTGCACAAATCACTTGCGGCTTACAAACCAGCAGTTGTGTCACATTAACACACATGTGTCGCACCCTTTCACACATGCGACTCACCAAATCACTTGTGTCATTCTAAACCACACATGCATCTCACAAATCATATGCATAAAACTTAGAATTTTTGAGTCAACCGCATTTTATTAACTCTAATAGATAGATGTGTCATACCGAGTAGATGTGATGAACTGCTCCCACTTGCGGTGAACATGATTGCAATTGTGGTGCACGGTATGCACCGCATCTACTTTCCCTCATTAGAGCCCTAAAAACTATTAAAAACAACAAAATTAAGAAGGAAAGGGGTACATATTGTGTCCTCAGAGCCCTCTGGCCGTCTGTAGGTCTGAACTTTGAATCTGTGATGCGAGGTGTGTGGTACAAGTGACATCTTGGCAGCAACTCTGAAATAAAATTGCACTTAGAACTCACTGTTCACTCCAATAAAAATGTGCAAATGACTAATTTTACCCCCAAAATCATATTTATACCCCCTAGGGTAGGGTTTTTATTGGATGCATCAAATATTGAGTCTAAACCCTAAGGCAAATACTCTGGAGGTCTTGAAATTGAAACTATTTGCTATAAATGTCTTATCCACTATCATATTTGCTTATTAGAATAATTTTTCAAATTTTTCAAAAATCTTTCAAAATTTGCAAAATTTTCAAAAATCTTTCAAAATTTGAAAATTTTCTGAGGGGGGATAGGTTTATCTCGCCATCACCATGACACATTGGGGCATATTTTTGAACTGAAGTTCTTTGATATAACATTCAGATAGCTTCACATTGTATCAAAGAGGGGCAAACTTTAGACATTGAAAAATGTCCTAGGCCTATGAACACCATTTTCCACATCAATTTCCCTTCTTCCCTGCATAATTGAATAATTTTAATTATTTAATTATTATCTAAAGTTATATTCTTCTATTAATTAAATAATTTTAATTATTTAATTAATTAATTCCCCTTTTTTATTCATTCTTTCATTAATTAAATAAATTGTTTATTTAATTACATCACTAATTAATCCTTTCATTTTGTAATTAAATAAATTCTTAAATTTTTTGTCATTTTCCTACTATAATTAAATAATTATTTTAATTATTTAATTATTCGTTAGTGTTTTCTTTGATAATTAAATAAATATTATTTATTTAATTATTTTCCACTTTTCCCTTCACTATTAAATAATTATTTACTAATTTTCCTTTTTCCTCTATTAATTAAAAGTCAACTTTCCCCTTCTTCTATAATTAAATAATTGCTTTGATTATTTAGTTATTCACTTTCCCTCTTAAAATTAAATAATGTTATAATCATTTAATTTACTCCAACAACCTCTTTTTTAAATGCCAAATCTTGTCTCTTATCTCAATTAATTTCCACCCTTGATAAGGTTTTATTACCTTTTAATCTCCACCATCCATCCTTAACTAAACCCTATTTTTTCCCTATCCCTATTTCCTTGCTTCTCAAAGCAATCTCTTCCATTGATCTTCATCATTTAATCTTGGCCCTTCATTAAAATTTGGTTTTCTATAAAAGAGACCTATCACTTTTATTTCAAGGCTACAACCATTATCTTTGATATTTTGTTGTCACTATCACTAGGCTTATTCTTGCACACTACAAATATGAGGGCAAGCTAGCATATAAAACAAAATGGAAAAGAGAAATGAAGGTGATTCAACCATGACATAGGAATTATGGTATTGCTTTGTTATTTTATGTTTCTATGTTCATTTGTGCTTCATTTTTGGATTAGGGTCTTTAGGGCTTGAGTTTTATGTATTTGGTGGTTGGTACTATTGATTCATGCCTTTTACCTTGATTTTACCCTATTCTACAATATTAACTCATAATTTTATTAAAAATAGTTATGTCACCACAATTAACCAATTAATTCACCTTCCTCATAACATGGAAAATCTATTTTAACAAACTATTCTCCACATACATCTTGTTGGGTCCCAAAATCACTACTCAAAATTCTAGAGGTATCAATCCATTTTGAGGCTAGTGATATGTCATTCTTGATGGTGGATATACCAATTCATCAACAAATATGACTGATGATAGGCCAATTACTTAGAGTAGATAATCTCTCCTTCTATTTGGGCTTAGCTAGACCCAAGAGGGTGTTTTTAGAGGTAACCTTGAATAATATTTATACACAACTAAAGATAGAGAAACTAAAACAATTTCAATATTCTCCAAAGTATGCTTGGTCTCAAAAGTTATCACTAAACCAAGGACTAACCTATCTCACATATAATGAAGAAATCCTTGCATGAATACAAGATGTTGGATATGCAATGCATGTTCTCTTAAAGTGATATCCTTCAAGGTTCACTTGAGATGTTTCCTTGGTTAAAAATTTTAAACAATGAAATGCATACAAATCTACTTCCCACTCCTACAATACTAGTTAAAGATATTTTTTAGTTTAAGGTACATGGATGGTCAAACACTTCTCAAATTGGTGCCTTAAAATGGGTTGTAGATTCAAAACCATATAGAAAACTCAACACATATAAATGAAAAAAGAGATATGATATCAATATTTGAAGGACTTAATCCTTCTCCAAAATTCCAAATATCTACAAGTAATAAGTAAATGATCATTAAACATAATGTTTGCAACGTATTAAATTTTTGACACTTATCAAATCAATACTATATTCACACTTGAAAATGTGGTGAGAGAAAACCCTAATCTAAGAAGAACCTATCACAACATATCACCTGGAAGTCTTCCTGAAGATAAATAATTGGTCAAGGAGACATTTAGTTACAAATATCTTCTATACATTAGCTACCTCTTTGTGATTTGTATAATGGGTTTCTCTAATGGAGATTAGACATACAAGTATGAAACCCCAGATCTTGCTAGGTGTTGTAGTTGTATGAAAATGAAGAATGACGGATCATATGAATGACCAAAAAATTGGTATTTGTATCAATGTCTTTGGTCACTCAAAACCTATAGAAACTCGAGTAAGGACTAGATGCCATCAATGATACATGTTGGAAAATTCAATATCTCATGAAATATATTAAAATAGTGGCCAAGAGATGGTACAATGGTTACTTGCATATGCAATTCCAACTATCACATTCATGGAAACATGGTCCTCTTCAACATCCACTATTACATTTATAAAATATTTCATGCCCTTGGGATGTGAAACCTTTTTTGGGTGGGAAGGTAAAATCTAGTAGTTACAAGGTCAAACCATGGTTCTAAAATGATCTAGGAGTAGATTAAGTGAACAAGATATGACATGGAAAAATAAAAATAAAATAAAAAAGAAATTGATGTGGAGAAATGGATGTAGGATTTCCATACTTAGCAAGATATTGGAACTTAATTTTTGAAAGAATTATGGATGCACCTTTAAAATTTTAAAAATGGGTGAAAAGAAGGGATGAAATGTATAGGAGAAATTGGTAGGAAAGGTGTGCAAGACTGGACATTAGGACTAGATGTACAAATGGAGGAAAAATAATTGAACATCAAGTTAAAATCCACATAGGGAGAAATAAGAAGTGAATGAACAATGGAAGATCTTTAGGATTTGGATGTGAAGGCGGGTATTGGAATAGGGACCCAAATATCTATATGTAGGAGAAATTTATGTAAAAGAGAGGTGGAAGAATATGTGGGGAAATTTTTCTTAATTGGATGCTAAATATGGATTAAGTGAAAGGGAAAAATATTTAGATCCACCTTAGAATCCCAAAAGAATGGAGAGAAAGGAGGGAATACATGTTTATGAGGAAAAAATGGATAAGTGGATGGGATGTAAGATAAATATATATGTCCCAATAGGTATCCCAAAAGGAAAGAAATGAAGAAAAAGGAAAGTAATGAAAGGTGCAAGTAACCTTTTGTGGGAGAGGAGGGGAGGGCTGGATGTGGAGGAAATATTTAGAGCTAGTTTAAGAATCTACAAATGAGGTGAATGAAGAAAAGTAAAAGGAATAGAAGGATCATAAGTAAATTTTGGAAAATTATGAACAAAAAATATGCAAGATCAAGATATTGGTCAAACAAGAAATATCTAGTCCTAAACCAAAAGTTTGCAACATAGTGAAATAAATAGATAATGACTAGAACACAATTACTTAGACCCTTTTGAATTTTTGGAAACTTTTGATAATGAGCAATTGCATGGGGGATGAAGGATAATAATAATTATGAAAATTTGATAAATGGATACCCATATGAAGATATCTCATTTCAATAATTAGTAACATGCAAAATAAGTCCTAAGTGCATAAAGGAGCTAGGACTTAAGAAAAAATTGGCAATGTCAAATTGAGTCCCAACGCATCTATAAATAAACTTAGTAATAGTACAAACCTAACCAAACCTAGTGAGAAATCATAGTAAAAAAGAGATAGGATGGAGGTTTTAATAATACATGACACACACATACTCCAAGGATAAACCTAACTTGCTAGAGACCATTCATCTAAAGCATGCCTACACACCTATATCAATGGGATCAAGGTTATATGTAGTTTTGTAATATATAATTTTTATATTAATTAATTAATAGCTAAATAAAATATTATAATAATAATATAATAACCCAATCTTAGTTAACTAATTTGTATCTCAAACTAAGTTAGCCACATTATGAAATATCATAACATTAAAATTTTAAGTATTTTATCACAAAATTATAATCCCCACTTTAAATTCACTATTCTTGTTTAAGCACATTTACTCTTCACATTTTAACTCAGATTAATATACCAAGTATTATGAGTCTCAAATCACAATAATTAACATTTTGATCAAGGTTAGAGACAATGTCTAATCACAATCATGTTCTAAATTTTTTACTCCTTATTACTTCAAATGACTTCTTAAAAGTAACATGAAATAACATGATAACTAAGCATCTTATGTATTTGGGGATAGAAGTTATAATGAAAGAGTCTATTTATGTAGCCCAAACATAGATAAGAAAAATACCAACAAAACTACATAATATATATTTTTGAAATTTATAAACGTTTGCACAAATCAAATGTTCTGACATGATAAATATTGTACAAATTTGAACAAAGAATATACATTCTTCAAAATAATAGGTCAATACAATGTTCAAGAACAAAAATGCTTGTTATAAAATTATATTCCCATATACCATATTGCCCATTACAATATTTGAGAGCCTGAAAATCATTGTATAGATTTATCTCCTCAATGTTGTGCTCCACATCTAAGGACTTGTTATGCTAATTACAGTGTATTACTCAACTAATAGGGTAATTACAACCAAATGTTATAATCTATCTTTTGAAAATCTTCCTAGGATCAACTTGAAATATTACAATAGGTGCATTATTCAAAATTTAGCATGGAGATCAAAATATGTCACCTTTAGGCATGATAGAGTTCTAGAAACATTCAAAAGTGAACATATCATCAATTTATTGCAAGAAACCCCCATTTTCAATAATTTTATGATCTAAAACTTGAGCAAGAATTCAAGTTATGGTGACTTGAAATGAAGATTACCAACTACCAGACTAAGATATTAGTCCAAAATATACTCTCTACAAGAACATGCTTCTGCAACAAGATTAATGTGTATAAAGAGCTCCAAAAACTTCTCAAATAAGGGAAAATATAAAGAAAATATTTTTGGGTGATACGATATTTCCTAACACTTGAGATGCTCTTACATCAAATAAGTACATTTTTTTTTGCATGGGGCGTTCAAAATTAAGGAAGTGAAGGAGATTGTGGTGACCACCCCAGCCAACCTACTTCTTTCAAACTCCAATTATCACCCTCTATCCCTCTTCTCTTCCACCAAACAATATACTCCTCATATTCCCTCTTCCCAAATCTTCTACTTGGGTAGTCATTTAGAATCTACCCAATCTTATATCTAGATCTCTTAAGAACTTCCTACCTCCAATATGGTTCCTCTAGTGATGGTATAACTTTATCTTGAAATTTATCTTTACTATATTCATATAAATCAACCACATTGAACATTATTAATATATTCAAACCCTCTTGTAATCCAATATCATAGGCATTTTTTTGAAATTATATGTAACACTTGCAAGTGCCAATCTTCTTTGGTTTTAACATATTATATATTCCAAGTTAGGGAGTCTTTCCTTCCTCAAATGCAACATGTATAACCCTCTGACTACATATTTTCTCTTAAGTGCTCATATACACTTTCCCTATAATTATTGTTGCTTCTTTCCAATTACGTATTCACTTGTGCATGCACCTCTTGCATGTGTTGTATAATTTTTTTGTATATGTGCTAATTTATTCTCCATCAAGGAAATTCAAAAAATAAATGTTGCCTCTAGAAATATATCCCATTAACAATCTAAAAAGGGGTATTTATTGTAGAATAATTCACTAATTTATTGAATGCAAATTCAAATTGCACTAAAAAAGTATCCTACCACAATGGTTTACCTCCCACCAAAGTTCAAAGGAGATTTCCCAAACTCATGTTAACAACCTATTTTTAATAATTTATATATGATGGTATGTAAATATGTAGTTTAACTATGTTATCAAGCTCTTCCATGATGTATACCAAAAGTGGCTCAAGAACTTAGCATTCCTATTTGAGGTGATCTATAAAATGACCTATTTAACCTTGTTACTTGAAGAAAAAAAATTCAACCCTAAAAACATCATTCAAATTTCCAAAATAAATGTAATGTGATATTTTTGATAACTTGTGAGGTATAAATATATAACCATTGTCCCTCTAAATCCATATTATTATAAGTCCAAAGTTCATATAACTTTACTCCCAACACCTCTTTGGAATCAATAATGGTATTTATAATTTGTATTCTAGGAAAAACCCTTCTAGTTTGATAAATTATAAATCTTTCAACAAATCTCCTAAAATCTTGATGCAAACATGGCCAAAAGTACTACTGTATCATGGCTAATGTTTTATCAATACCAATATTTCCTCCCAATCCTCCACTGTGTAGCTCCTTAATGAGATTCTCTCTCATCGAAATTTGGAGTATGCACAATTTTATTATTTTGAAAATATCCTTCTTATATAAATTAATCCTCAAAATATTCCTTATATCCAATTCAAGTATCCATACAATTCTTTCTTTCATCTATAAAATATGAATCTACAACATACATATCATTCATCATCTCCCTAGGATAATAACTTAAGTATATTGCCTTATGCTTAAGGAATCCACCATTCTATTGCTTACTTTAGTTTTATTCTTGAGAATAAAATAGAAACCATGTAATTACTCTACACATTTCATATGCCTCTAATTCAACTTTACCTAAATATTAAAAACCTATGACCAATGATCAATATATAGAACACAATTATTTAGAAATAATAATGCCTCTACTTTTATAAGGATTAATCATTTAAAATAAATACTTATGTTGGACTCATACAAGTTCTCTTTAAAATAGGTAATTATTTTCCCTTCTTGACACAAAATAGTAGTGATATCCTTATCAATGTTATCACAAAATATTTGAAAAAGTTTCTTAATGTCTAAGTACCAAAACTAAGGTCTATGGAACTGTCATAGGGGAATAATGGGTAATGGTTAGAAAGCCTAATCAAATAAATTAGAGTACATAAACACTAAAAATATAGATAAGACTGATCAATTACACCCATTCTCATTGAAATTAGAATGCCAATACTTCAAAGATTCAAAATAAAAGATATGAAAACCAATTTAAACTTAATTAAATAAAAAAAAATGCAAATCTTCAATCCCATTGTGGATTTATGACAATTTGTAATGTGGGTTGCTCAAGTTGTGCATAAACCATGATTGTAAAATCTAAGATGATGATTTGATTCACAAAAGCATGCTCAAATTTCTCAAGAATTCCCAAGCTCATGAAATTTGTGAATAAATGTTAATTCATGCACATGAGGATTGTGAATGATTTTTGTGAGGAAGTGACTTGTTTTATAGATTTTTCAGGATGTCTGATCAAAGGTGGAGATTGAAAATGTCTATTCAAATTTGAATTTGAATTTGAATTTAAATTATGGAATATTTCTTTTGGAGGTAATATGCCATTTAGATATTTTGGAGGGAAGAAGATATTTTGGAAAGGGAATATTCTCTTTTTAAAAAAGGAATATTGTTTATGCAAGTAGGCGGAAAAAATAGGAATTGAATGATTAAGAAAATTATTTAATTGTGAGGATGAGATAAAATTATGATTTTTAATTAAATAATTCAAAATTATTTAATTAAGGGATATTAGTGAGAAATGATGAATTAATCAAATGACATTAATTATTCAATTAATAGAGGAAAATAATGAATTTAACCAAATAATTAGAAATTATTTAATTAAAATGTGGAATTAAGGGATAATGAGGAAAATGATGTTAAAAGATGAATTTGAATGTGTCATACGTTCATACAATTTTAGGTGTCTACATTTTACTCCTTTTTGAGACAATGTACATGTTATGTTGTTTCAAAGACCTAATGTTACTTGATTTTTTTTTTTTAAATTATCTAATGCCCCACTATGCCCCAATGGATGATATAAGGATGGAAATCTACCCCTCAAGAGATTGACCAAAAATAATAATTTGTAGTTCAGGCTCATGATAGGATGACAGGACTAGTTCGGTGAAGAAGGGGATAAAAAATAAAGTCCTAGGGGTCCTAGAAATTGATTAGGATAGATAGTGAAGGATGAAAAATAAGCTAGAGAGTGATGGAGGATGAAAACCTAGGGTTTAGGGGAGCATATATATTCATTTAGGTTCATTTCCAACTCATTTGCACCCTTAGAGTTTGAAAATTTAGAGATTTGAGCACTTTACACCCTTAGAGACCTTGCAAAGACTTGATCACAATGGCACACATAGTTCACACCCACATCACATAGACACAATTCATCAATTTCAATAGCCTGCCAGAGAAGATTCCCTGGTATGTGACTAACCCAACTTTGCATGTAATTTTAGGTATCCAAATTTATACCCAAAGGTAGGGAAACAAACACATCACTTTATGGGTGACACTTATGAAACCCAATGCAACATATATAAGGAATGATGCGATGCTTTTGTCAAAAGTGTCACACTTCTGCAAAAGCATCAGGGTTATAAAAATTATAACGCTTATGATTGTGATAGAGTGACGTGTTTGATAAAATAATTGCTTCCAAAAATGGTAAAGCGGGGATTTTGGAAAAGTGATTGCTTTTGACTGTGATAAAGTGACACTTTTGAAAAAAAGCTCTATTTTGCTTTAGGCTTAATCAGACTTAGTTGTTTTTTGTAAACTTTGATAAAATTAACATTGTGGGTGCTATGATTGTAGGCTATTCTAGAGGCTATTCTATCATGGGAGAAATTCCCATAGATTCTAGATAGGATGGTGCATTTTATAGATTTCAAGGTGGAGCTCCTCAAAGCTATGGGGCTATATTATACCACATACATGCCAAAGATTAGGGCCCACCAAGCCTTCATGATTGTGTTGGTTGAGAGGTGGCAATTAGATACATCTTCTTTTTGGCTACTTACTAGAGAGGCCATCATCACCCTTGAGGATGTATGGCATATATTGTGAGTCCCTATTCATGGAGATCAAGTAGTTTATGGCATGGATCACAGTGCAAACACTCTTGAGAGGGTGATGGGAGATGATGACATGGAGATGGATGACAAAAAATTGACTTGCATCACTATATCAGTAGAGTCAACGATACTATTATTATAGTGGTCGGATTGATCTGAGGACAGATTATTCCTGATAGGAGATCGAGGAGATTTAGTGTTGGATGGGGTTGAGTCCTAGAGGCCATCATGGAGGAGGGTTGTGTGTTTTCTTGGGGACCTTGTATCTTAGCTTATTTATACCACGATATGCATAAGGTGGTATACAGGTCTGCCACCACTTTATCTACAAGGGTTACTCTCTTACACATCAGCTTGGGAGTATATTGCCATGCCCATACCAATTGGAGAGGTGGTTTGGGAGGTAGGTTATCCATTGGTATATCAATATGAAACTATGCTTACTTAGTGCAGGATATGTGATTTAGATTATTGAAGGAATCTAATTGATGAGATCCAAAGTTTAGGTGGAGGTCGTGGCTTAAGATTGAGGCCTGGGATGATGACAGGGACACATAGCCTAGTATAGAAGATAAGGTGGTTGAATGGTCAAACATAATATATCCTAGAGTGGTATCTTCTAAAAAGGATCCAAACACAATTTGGAGAGACTCGGGATGTCCTAACAAAGGATTATCACATGTAGTTTTTGCTTAGACCACCTAAGAGATCATAGAATGGGGACCTATGCCCTCTCCATAAATAGTTATTACAAAGTTTACACGGTTGGAATAGTTTCAGTGGATCTAGGCCAATGGTCAGGATGATCCTGGCACTAATCTTGATTATAATGCATGATGGGTTATGAGGAGACCTGTTTAGTTTACACATCTTGATGGGGGTTTTGTAGGAGGGAAAGATAGGGAGAGCCGATGATAGAGACATGCCAAGGTTGAGATTTTGATAGCAGAGGATAGAGGATAGGGTCAAGAACCTATCAATGGAGTTGTTGAAACTATTGCACCCATAGAGGGTGACAAAGTATACAATGATGTGGATCCCGATGACCAAATACTGAAAGTCGCTCTTTAGGAGCATGATCAGGCATGTCACGAGCGTGACGGGTATAGAGCTGAGAGGGATGAATTGATAGTTTAGTTAGCTCAATGCACCATAGACCGAGATCAAATGAGGATCGAGCACAATCAACATGCTCAAGATAGAGAGATGTTGAGATATCTTGATGATAAAAACTAGAGGTCCAGCTAGCATAAGTGATTGCAGAGTGTAACTGAGAGGGGATGCAAACAATAGCTAGAGGCTACTAGGCAGGGTCAGTTTATTCCACTCATGCAACATATATAAGTTGTTTGGTTGTTGTAGAGTGAGGTGACATACTATATGAAATAGTCATCCCAACTCATAGACACCAGCCCAAGTTCTCATCTAGGAGCACAACTAGTCCAACAGGATTAGATGATCATTTGATAGACCATCACAAGCCCACTCATAGGGATCATAGGGACAAACACAACAACCAGGGGATCAATAGCCACAAGGTTCCTATGGGTTCAATATCCATAGGGTCCTCCTACTCAATAGATGGTTCCTCCTCCTTAGCCTCCTCTTGATTGAGGAGAGGGGGAATTCTATGTGGATTACATTGTATAGATGATTGATGTATATTGTAGACTAATTATTGTATAAACATTCTTTTGTACATACATTCATTAGATTTTTTGATAGCCTCTTGTATAGATATTATTTTGTATAGATTCTTTGATGTATATATCTGATGTATCACACATTTTGATGAGATAGATGATTGTATCATGACATTTCTATTTTTGATGATATATATGTGAGAGATCCTTTTTTGGTGCATCTATCATTATGATGTGTGATGCATTGATGATCATGATATGCATATGATGTATGGATATATGCTTTTGATATTTTATGATATGATGATGTATGATTATGATGCTACTAATGATCTGTGGATGCATGATGTATGATATGACATAATGATATATGGATATGTTTCTTTTTGTATTTTGATATGATACGTGATAATTATTCATGATGGATGTTATGTGATGCTATTTTAACGATTTATGGATGTAAGATGCAATAGATATAAATTTGTGTATGTAATGATACTTCAATAGAAATGTTAGTATGGTGAGTGAAAATAGAAGAATGGATGATGAGATAGATAGAATAGAATGAGATAGATGAATTTGATGATGTTGATTAAGTACCAATAAATCTATGATTATTAGAAGGATTCAAAATTTTATTGGATATGTGATGAGATAGGATGGATGATTTTGATTTTTCTTTAGGTTATGCCAAATAATGTAGAGAAATCCTTATTTTGATATAGAAAGTAAACACTATGCACCAAGATATGAAGAACTAGGGTGGCATATCTATTATATGGAATTTGACTTTGCAAATAGATAGGAGTATCCTTGTTCAAACTTGACATACAAAAACCTTGTTTTATCATGTGAGAGAATGAATTCAGTGAAGAAAGTAGACCAATACACAAAATTTATTAAAAACATGATATGAACAAGCTATTATATTACTCAAGACTATCCTTGCACACACAAGGAATGTATTCGCCAAGTCATATTACAAGAATATCCAACATACACATTAGATGAAAGCAATTACTATGCCCCATTACACGCCCCTCTAAACATGCCAAGTTATCAAAGATCAAGGTGGATTTTAGTGAGCAATGGAATGAGACAAAAGATAAAACCAAAAGAAAAGACTAACTAATAAAACACATCAATTCCATCTTATCTCTTGCCAGAGAGTTTAGGTTTAAATGATATCTAAAATTATGCCTATTGTAGGAAATATATATCTGTTAAGACATTCATTGGGTTTTGTTATTGATTTATAAAATGATTTTGATAATTAATATGAAGACTTTGATATTTATTTTGAAACTGATCAATACTCACGATTTTTTGTGAATGTCTGTGTTTCGATAATTGTTGTATTTTATTTTGTTTTCCTTGTCAAATATGAGGGTGGTGATAGGTTTATTATGGATGAAAAAATTATTTTGAATGGATGATTGGCAATGAGTGATTTTTCTCTTTTTTTTGGAACAATTTTTTCAAATGTTTTTGAGCTTTTCATATGTTTTGAGGTTATTTTTGTTCTTTTGGTACTTTTTGAGTTTTTTTTTGGTATTATGCGTTATTTGGATGTTTTTAAATTTTTTGAAATTATTTGGATGTTTTTGTATTTTTGAAATTATATGATTTTTTTGGATTTTTAAATTCTATGGATATTTTTTGGGATTTTTGAACATTATTTGGATGTTTTTTTAATTTTTCAATGACTTAGGTGATATACAAGAATCCAAACTAACATCTAGGTTCAGGTTGATGCCCCCAATCATATGTTAGACTACTTCGTTATGAGTTGGATGAGATGACCTTAGGATAATGCCAAGTAGAACTAATAGTGATAGATACTAGTCAAACACCAAGCCATTGTAAGGATGTAGATGTATAGATGAGGATTTATCATGGATGGGATGAGAAAGAGTGTTTGATAGATGGTAGATAGTGCTTATTTACACATGGTTCTTGTTTTCCAAGTTTTCACCAAGGTAGTTGTCCAAAGTTCCATCAAAGTGGTTTTCACTAGAGGATAATTTTTCTCTTTACTATTTTATCCTTTTTTGGATTATTTTGATTTTTTGAAATAAGATATCCCACGTGGGTTAGGCATATAACTATTTCAAATGACTATTGTTGATAGGTTCTGACAAGGGATTGCCTTCAAGTGTTGCTAGTTGATATGCTCCATATCCATATTTTGTGGTAACAACAAATGGCCCTAACCAGTTAGGTTCAAATTTCCTTTTTCTATCCTAATCTAACTTATTCTTCTGATTCTCCTTAAGGACTAGGTCTCCAACTTGAAAGTGTCAAACCTTGATTTTCTTGTTGTAGCTTCTATGAAGACGATTTTGATATACTTGCAAATGTTTAAGTGTTGAAATATAGAAAAAGGGATTCTAGGTCCTAGATGAAAATAACCTAGGATGTAATGGTGTCCTTTTTCCAAGTTTCATTAATATGTAGACCAACAAGGTACATAGATTGAATTTCAACCTTGATGGTGAGCCAATCAAACTTGGATCTACATTAATTGGGGGTTGGAATTCATTGGAAACATTTTGTAATGGTTAACTTAATGATCCTATATGCCCTAATATTAAAAATGCAAGATCCCAATAACTGACAAACATAAAAGTCAAATTTTGACAAATTTGGAGAGTGTAGATGATAGTAAACCTACTCAGAAAAATTGGTCCTACTATGCCTACAAGGATTGGGTTACCCAATGGAGATTGAGTCTTTGTAGGGGTGTCTTGAAGTGATTTTTGGGTCCTCTAGTGTTGGATCTAAGCTTTTATTTTCTGTTTGAAATTTTGTTGGAATGCCATCAGATAATTTTGTAAGTAAGTTTTCATGGCTTGACAAATTTGATGACAACAAATACAATAACAAAGAATTTTCCTTCAAGATATCTTTAATCCTCTTCAAACCTATTACCTACACATTCAAAAAGAGGAGAAATGTTGGGCCATATTAGGTTCTTTCCTTAGTCAAACCTTGTGTTAGTGTTTCCACATCCACAATGGTAATGTCAATGATAAAATGATAATTGAAAGGAAGGAATGATGAAATCACAATGTGCTGCAACTCACCACCCTTCAATGGCTACCTTGAAGGATTGAAGACATAAACATCACCTCAAGGATTTTTATCTTTCTTTTCTTGAATGATTAAATGCTTTGGAGACCTACAACAAGGTTTACCCTTCACAAAACCATGATAACATGATAACATAAACTCGCAAACACTTTGACATGATGCTTGGATCTTAAATTGCTGCAATAACACTCTGAAATGTTGCTCTTGACTTTCCCTTGACAATAATATTTTCTCCTTAATTTCACTTCTTTCTCTCTAGTTTTAAATGATGAAAAAACTAGGTATTTATAGGCATTTATTCAATTTCCCAAAAATTAGATCTCGAAAGCCAACATTTAAAATTTGAATTCTAAATGTTAAATTTCCACCAGAAACATATTTAAAAATGGGTCCTCGCTAAGAAAGGGGACTCAGTCACCCATGGATGATTGGATCCTAGCCCACACTTATTGTCAGAGGCAACATGTGAATTGAATGCATTTATTCAATGCTTGGTGTTTATTAAAAACGGGACAAATGGGCTCTAGAATACATAATTTTAGGTCATTATGGGGTCAATTAGGCTCAATAATTTAGGGGGAGCCAAAAACCTAATTTGAAATTGTTAAGGTATACAATTTTCTACACTACATTTAGCGCCCACTTTAGTGAGAGTATGAACTTACACTCAGACTCACACTAAAGTAGAAAAATATGTCAAGATGGGTCTAATTGTCCAAATATTGAAGAGATAGGATGACAAAGTATCTATGAGAGAGCTCAATACCCCATGATCCAATATCTCATGGAAAACCAACATGAGCACAAAGGAACACACAAACATATGTATGATATGCAACAATGCAACATACATAAACATACATGTCAGAAAACATGAAGCATACACAATGAAAACACATGATACAATATAACATATGGATAATATGATGAAATGAAAACAAACATGATGTAGACACAATGCAAACAAAAAGAAGACACGTGATAAACACATATCAATAAATAAAACACAAGGTTAGTACCAAAAGATTCATGTCGATAAGGCAAAGAGACCTCAGTCTTAAATTGTCTCAAATACCAAACGTCATCCATCAAATAAAGGAATGCTCCCATGAGGACTGAAGTCATACACATCACTCATGGGCCACATGGCTCCACTGGCAAGCAAGTTGTGTTATTCTAGGTGGCCATGTTAAAGGTGTTTATGACTCACACAATAGAAAATTATGATATTTGCTAGGTAAATCATAAACCAAGAGACACACAGGCTAGTGAAATTCAATATTCACTAGGTGAGCCCCCAATACAAGGTAATATGAGAGACACACACTAGGTCTACAAGGTGTTCCCATAACAACCATACCAAGAGTTTTACTCCCTAATAACCTTAATAAGGTGACACAAGATGCTATGTCAACGCCACACTATGTTCAAATCTTGTGAACAAAGTGAAGCAAAATAAGCTACACATGGTTGGCAAGTTGTATTATGCCAGGTTCCATGAAATAAAAAGGTTTGCACATGGATAGAAAGTTGTAGTATGCTAGGTTCCATGCAATATAACAGGTTCCACAAGGCTGGAAAGCTATATTATGCTAAACACTCATGAAAAACATGGCCCCAAGCAAAGTGTATTATGGTGGGCGACCATGAATATAAAAAGGTTTAACGTTTCGAGGGGAAAATACGACAAATCAAAAAAGGTAAACAATAAGACAATCAAAGGTTCTTTACTTAATGCATGAAAGTTCACACCTTAGGGAACATCACACTTGACATCACCACCAAGAGAGAACTTAGTCAAGGAATAAGAGATAACACCTTAGAGAACACTAACCATAGCATTACCACTAAGGAGAAAGTCATATGCCAAGAAAGATCGTACTCTTGTAGGGCATCAAGCCTAATATCATCACAAAGGAGACACATCACATGGATTAAGAAGGCCACACTTTGGTTGACAAGGTAAAACTTCCTAAGAGATGTATACTATCATCACTAACAATGAGAGAGGGACTATATGCCCCCCCTTAAAATGTTAGTGTACTTGCTACACTAACGTTTTAAGGAGATACAAATGGATTCCTTTCTAGAAGGAATGCACCTAGGAAAAGGCTATCTAACCCCTTTCCCCCAAGTGTGAGGAAAAAGGGTGAGCTAAATGGATGATGATATGTTTCTCCCTATAAAATAAAATATGATTGTATAAAGTTAAATTTATACCCCCTTGTATGCTAGTGAATATGTTATGATACTAGAATTACCACATGACAAGGAGAAAAAACTAATGCTATTAATTATGATGAATAGGTGAAGTATCATTAATACCCAAAAATCCCCCTAGGGACTCATCATTTTGAAATATATACAATGACATAATTCCACATGTAGTGTCTATCAGTTCAAGATGCACCAAGGCTAATGTTGTCTTAGGAGAATCTTGCATCATGGCATTGATATTAAGTGATGGTTGCTTTGATGCTTTCATTTCTTTCAAAGGATAATAATTAAGACCTTTTATTTTTTATTGTGTGCTAGGATCTATAGGGACATGGATACCTTGTTCCATCACTCCACATCTTTTTCCATTATAGCCAAACTGTTTCAATGATTGATAAACTCTTCCATAAAGTTTTTCCATTTCTTTTGAGGAACGTGGTTTTTCGTAGTCACTATCATCATATGCGGATGTAAAAGTTGTGTTTTTCTCTTCTTTGCTACAATTTGTAGACCCAAATGCTTTTGATGACTCAGATTGTGTTGATATCATGGTAGCTTCTTTCTCTTTTCTTGATTTTGGTTGTATAATCTTATATTCCCCATTGAATGTCAGTGTGAAATCTAATGACCCCCAATTGTCATCCAACAAATTTTTCACCGATGAAAGAGGTTCATTTTATCCTCAACTTGTAAAGGCTCTACTTTTGTAGTTGGTGTCAATGTTTGACGAGAATACTTTGTTCCTGGTTCAATTTGTAAACATTATTTAGATTTAGGATCATCTTTTACCGTGTAGACCTTGTTGTTGTAAGTGTATTTCAACATGCAGTGTAGTGTTGAAGGCACTACATTAATTTCATGAATCCATGGTATGTCCAAGAGAAGATTATATGAAAGATCCTAGGGCATGACATGGATAGAAGTTTGTAAATTTACATATCCAACTTTGATAGGTAATGTTATCACACCTAGTGGTTGTTTTCCCATTTTGTCAAAATCATGAATAGACAAATAAATTGGTTGGATTTTAGTCTTATTTTCCCCAATTTTATCAAAAGGTTCACACTACAAACATTAATCCCTAAGCCATTATCAACAAGGGTACACCTAATCTCAGCCTTGTTAATAACAACTAATATCATCAAAGCATCATTTTATTTTTTCTTTTCCAAAGGATGTAATTCACTTTGATGAAAGAAAATGTCCAAATTGGGTCGATTCATATTCTCCATCAAAGCTACCACATCATTTGGCTGAGCACTAGGGGGGATAAAAACATTTTTCAAAGCCTTTTGAAGCATATCATGGTTAGCAGCAATGTTTGGATTAAATCCCACATGGATATCTTAGCAGGAGTGTTACAAAGATTCTCAACAAGATAAAATCCTTTTCCACTACTCTAAAAAATGTTAGGTGTTGGTGGGAGATATAGTGGAATTGGAGTTTGAGTTTTCTTTGGTTACTTATTGTTCCTAGTATTACATGTTTGAGCTATTATATGATAACTAGGTTGTTGTGACACATGATTACTAGTAAGTTGTTTTGCAAAGATTAGGATATGCCCATGAGCTTTAGGAGTTACTATAATGAGAGATGACTTAGGAGTTCCAATTATTAGAGGAATCTTAGGAGGTCCAATAATCAAGGAGACCTAATAGCCATTTGTGTGTTCATAAAGTCAACATATTTGATCTCTTGTTGATGATTTTCCATCGAGGGGGAATCTAAGGTGACCTTAGCATCTTTACCTAAGCAAGCCATCTTTCTATCTTTTGAAGGAAATGTATCAATGATTTCATCCTCTTTCCCAACAATATCTTCCCAAGTGGGAGAAGCATTGGGAGAGGGACAAAAAAGATTCTCATGACTCTTAATGATTGGATCTTCTAACACCAAGATACCTTTGTCACAAGTAGGAGAAATATTGGGAGAGAGACAACTAGGATTGTCATGATTGTCTATGATTGCATCCTCTTTTCCAACAATATCTTACCAAGTAGGAGAGGTAGGGGGAGAGAAACAAACAAGTTTCTCACGACTCTCGATAATTGGATCTTCTAAGACAAAGATATCTTCTCCATAAATAGGAGAGATATCAAGAGAAGAATAAATGTGATTGTCATGTTTTCCCAAGATTGCATTCTCTTTCACTAGGCTATCCTCAATCATAGGAGGGATAGTCGGAGAGGGATCAATGAAAAACAACAAAAGAGTGGCAATAAACTCATTTTGATATACTTATAACAAAAATCCCTTAAAATGCTCAACGAGATTTGAGAATAGAATATGAATTATGATAACACAAGATTTTTGCAATGAAAAAATGATGTAAACAATTGGTCTACAGATCTAAAATGCAACATTTTTTCCTAAATTTGCAACAAATCAAGAAAAATCACACCTTTCTCTCACAATTAATAACATTGTTTCAAAATTTCAAATCAGACATATGCAAGTAGGAATAGAATGAAACCAAACAAAGAAATATGTTCAAAAGTTTCTTGAGACACCTGAACAAGGACAAGGTTACCCAAGGGTGTCTGAGTCCATGATCACGGTTCAAAAAACTAAAAAATTGAATTTTAATGTTGTTTTTAAATCTTTTTTTGGTTGAAAACATGTTAAATAGTTGATATTTTTCCAAATTTTGCTCAATTTAAGACAAGGTAATGCAAATGGAAAGTGTGCAACAAACATGGAAATGTTTTGACAAGTTTTGAATTCAATTTTTAAATCTAAAATGCAATAATTGACTAATTGTAAGATGCATAGACTTGGAAATGATGATTGTTGAATACAAATTTTGATTCTAAACAATGTAGTTTCTTTTACTAAATGAACTATGATCTGATGTTAGGATCGAGGACTTGCTGCACATGAATAATAACTTATTACAACAATTAAATTGAAGGTCTTTAAAATGTAATTGAAATTCTTAATTTCAAAAGTAACTGATATGCTTAAATGAATAAAGCAATAACAAAGTTATGAACAAAATAACAGAGAGAAAGAGAGATAGAAGACAAGACTCAAGTTGATAACAAAGTTCCCCAAGATGGCTACGTCTCTGGGTCCCTCTCCAACAGAGTGACTAATCCTTGATTATGCTCCAGAAAAGATTACAAGGCTTCAACTAAATAGTGTTGAGTCTCTTGGTTTACAAGAGTTACAAAGTCTCTCTCCTTCAAGTGCGGAAGAATAACACTTCTCCCAAAACACAGAGTTGAACAAAAACTCTACAAGAAAACTCTCTCACAAAATTCACCACCTTCTTGCTTCCAAAGCTCCTAAACTCTCCCCTTTTTATACAATTTTTTTTCCCAATTTGGTTTATAACCAAATGATTTACAAAATCAACCCTATCCCCCATTTACAACATGTAATATTTGAAAATTCCCCTTTTTCCATATAAAAATCATCTTTAAAACCTCATAAAAATTATTTAACCCCTTTAAAATCCCTTAAAATCATTAATTATTTTTTGAATATTATTTTAAATATTATTTAAGCCCTTGATAATTGAAAAATAGAAATAATCAACTTCTGACAAATCTAGAGAGTGTAGAGGACAATAAACCTACTAAAAAAAAATTGTCTTGTTGTGCCTACAAGGATTGGGTCACCCAATGGCGACCAAGTCTTTGTAGGGGTATCTTGAAGTGATTTTTGGATCCTTTGGTGCTAGATCTGAGCTTTTGGTTTTTTTCTACAAATTTTTCAGAATATCGTCAGATAATTCTGTAAGTTTCTATTGCTTGACAAGGTTGATAAAAAAAGATGCAACAATCAAGAATTTTCCTTCAAGATCTCTTTAATCCTCTTCAAACTTGTAACTTGCACATTCACAGAGAGGATAAATATTGGGCCATCTTAGGGGCTTGCCTCAGTCAAACCCCATGTTAGTGTTTCCACTTCCACAATGGCAATGTCAATGATAAAATGATAATTGAAAGGAAGGAATGATGAAATCATAATGTGTTGCAACTCACCACCCTTCAATGGATTCCTTGAAGGATTGAAGACATACACATCACCTCAAGGATTTGGATCTCACTTTGCTTGAATGCTTAAATGCTTTGGAGACCTAAAACAAGGTTTAGCCTTCACAAAACCATGATAACATGATAACATAAACTCACAAACACTTTGACATGATGCTTGGATCTTGAATTGTTGTAATAATACTCTAAAATTCTACTCTTAACTTTCTCTTGATAAAGATATTTTCTCCTTAATTTCACTTCTTGCTCTCTAGTTCAAATGACGAAAAGACTAGGTATTTATTCAATTTCCCAAAAAAATAGATCCCATAAGCCAACTTTTGAAATTTGAATTCTAAATGTTAAATTTCCACCAAAAATATATTTAAAAATGGGTCTTGGCTAAGAAAGGGGACTCAGTTGCCCATGGGTGATTGGGTCCTAACCCAAATTTCTGGAACACTCATTGTCGGGGGCAACATGTGAATTGAATGTGTTTATTCAATGTTTGGTGTTTATTGAAAAATGGGACAAATGGGCTCCAAAATGCATAATTTTAGGTCATTATGGGGTCAATTAGGCTCAATAATTTAGGGGGGGGAAACATAATGTGAAATTATTAAGGTATACAATTTTCTATACTACAAGTACTTGACATCACTCATCTAATAATTCTAGCTCATTCAATTTGGACATCTAGTACTCTTCATCATTAATCAGGTGTTGTAATGAAACCTTAGTGATGGGAGCTCAACCTCAATGGGTAAGATGGCTTCAATTCCATAAACCAAGGAATATGGAGTGGCACTAATAGGTGTTCTGATACTGGTTTGCTAAGCTCATAAGACATGATTTATTTGCAAGTTCCAATCTCGGCCAATGTCATTAACAATCTTTTTCAATATTTTCAAGATAGTATTATTAGATGCTTTAGTTTGGCCATTCCCTTGGGGATATTAGGGTGTGGAGAAATAGTGCTAGATAAGAAATTAGATAAAAAGTTCTTGAACATCCTAGTTTTTGAAGGGTGTCCTAGTTATCAATGATAATGGCTTAAGGAACACCATATCAACATATTAGGTAGTTGAGGATACACTTGGATATTTTCTTACTAGTGATATAAGTTAGGAGAATGGCTTTGATCCACTTTGTAAAGTGCACAGTGGCAGTAAATAGGTCATAGTTCTTGTGCTAGAGCATGGATGAGATCACCATGCTACTGACATTGTAGGCATTTATTTACAAATTGATTTACTTCTTAGTTCATGGTTCGCCAAAACTACATAGTTCTAAGAAAAAATTTCACAAGGGTAATGCTACTCAAATGTGATCCACAAATGCCTTTGTGTACCTCTTGTATGGAAATCATAGATTCTTCCAAGTTAATACGCCTAAGTAATATGCCATCAATACTTTTCCAATAAAGGGCATCACCAATAATGATGAAGTGAGAGGATATTTGGATAAAGGTTTTATGCAGGTTAGTGGTTAGGTTAGGTGGAATGATACCATCATGAAGGTATTGGTAAATTTCATGGTACCATGGGGAATTGAGACCAAATTCATACACAAATTTTGATTTGATGACTTTGAATATTGGTATGAGAAGTTCTATAATAAATTCACACTTATGGCTATTGTGCAACATATCTAATAGAGACCTAATGGTCGCCAAAACATCTATTTCTTTGTTATTGACCCTTGGAATTTGCTCAAAGGTAACGACCATGAAGTATTCTTTGAAGCTATCGACCATTCTTTTGTATGGCATTAACTTGTCATCCTTGGTTTGATAGTCATCATTAACCTGTCTTACGACTAGCTAGGAGTTGCCATAAACCTAGAGTTCTTTGATTTTACATTGAATGACCATTCTTAACCTCGTTATGAGTGCTTCATATTTAGCTATGTTATTGGTGCATGAAAATGATAGCCTGTAGGATTTTGGAATGCAGTCACCTTGAGGGGTGATGAATAGAATCCCCGACCCTAATCCATGTTGCGTATGGGAACCATAAAAATATAACTTCCATTGGTTTTTTGATGTTACAGTAAATACTAATTCAGATACTAAAGGATTTTCAACATATATAGGTGCCTCTACTAGTTGATTTGTTATGAACTCTCCATTGATCTCATTTTGGTCCACATATTCAATGTTGAACTCACTTAGGATCATAACCCACTTAGTCATATGACCTGTAAGAGTTTATTTTGATAAAAAATACTTTAATGGGCCAACTTTAGAGATAAGCTTAACTTGATGGCTAAGCATGTAATGTTGTAGTTTTTTGAAAGAAAAAAGTACTACTAGGCAAGCCTTTCAATAGGGGTATTGTAAGGGGTAAAAGTGGAATGGATTATTAACAATGAACCCACATAAAAATGAGATATGATTGAAAAAAAGTTATGAATTCAAACAAAGGTTAATCAAATCAAAGACACAATTGAATCCAAAAACAAAAACAATATTACCATCCCATTTTGAAGTAACTTGTGTTGGTTGAATTGTCAGATTGCTTCAACACAAGAGCCTCCATGATAAAAAGCTTGATATGTGATTACCTAGATGCTATGATAAATGTTCAAAATGGCTTAATGCTCAAATGGACATGACTTAGCTATGAAAAATCTAGGTAATGAATATGAAGGATTAAGGGTGATTTCACAGATTTTAGGAAATTAGATCAATGATCTGGATTAAGAGGTATTGATTTAAGATCAAAGGCTGAGAATAAATGAGAGGAATTGATTTCCTAGTTAACTAATTGCAATTGGTTGTTGGATTCCAGTTAACTGGTTGCATGAGATATTGATTGAAGTGTTAAGTCAATTGATTAATAAGAAGAGTGGTCAATCAATATCAATTGACTGAGAGAGAGAGTATCAGTTAAGATTTAAGGAAATAATGTATGATATAATTAATTAATTATTGGAGGAACATGCAAGATAAGATTGATTTAGAAGATAAGTTTGCTTTTTGCATAATAAGATAGTTAATTAAAGTAATTAATTAATTGAAGAACGTGCAAAGATAAGATTTATTAATAAATAAAATGAATATTTATTAATGGATGATGTTTTAGATTAGCTAAGTCAAGATATTTTGAGGGAAATTAGGATAATTAAATAAATAAAGATAATTATTTAATTCATGCATGATGGTAAGTGATTTAATTAAATAATTTAAAGATAGCTATTTAATATTTAGAAGAGGGTTTGATATTTAAGTAAATAATTAATTGATAACTATTTAATTAAAATAGAAGAATAAGTTAAGTTAGCGACATAATTAAGTAATTAAATGTTTATTTAATTAATCAAAAGGAATGGGGTTAAATTAGTGATGAAATAGTGAATTAATGAAACAATTCAAGATTATTTAATTAATAGAGAGAAATAAGGTTAAATCATGGAAATGATGTTAATAGGGGATTAATGATGCAAATGATGTGAAATAATGTTAATAACGGAAAAATGCAGTTTTGGGATGTGCGATATGCGTTAGGCATTTTTACATGTCTATATTTTGCCCCTCTTTGACACAATGTACTTGTTGCATTGTTTCAAAGAATTTGATGATTAGATCAAGACTAATTTTTTTAATATTACCCACTATGTCTCGACGGTTAGTGGAAGAATGATAGGACGTTGGGCTACCCCCTTGTGAGGTCAGTCAAAAAAATTACTTTTTCAGGTCAGGCTCGCGACAAGGTTCAAGAGTAGTTCAAATGCATAGAGGACAAAAATTTAGGCCTTAGGGGTCATGGTTAAGGCTCAAGATGATCTAGGGTGCTAAAAATATAACCTAGCAGGGTGGTCGAGGGTAAAAACCTAGGGTTTGGGGGGTTTAAATAGGAAATTAGGGCTCATTCACCCCTCATTTGCACACTCAACTTTAGGTGATTATTGCTCTCTAGTGACTTTTTGATACAAATATGCATTGACAATGGCGAGAGTTTTGATTGCACCACATCAAGCAAATGTTGTCCATTAGTACCAACAGCCAGTCATCACGGGGGTTGTGGTATGCACACTTCTAACTTTTATTTTTGATTTATTTTTCTTTTGTAATTAATGTTTGAAGTTATGATGAGCAATAGTGGTAGTTTCTAGGATTAGCGAGCTATTGACACGGTTTTAGTGTTATTGTACTTTTAAGAATCCCACTAATGTTAAAGACCAGTGTTTTTGTTAAGCAATAACACTATTGTCAAATAGTAGCACTATTGCAAGTCTACTTTTATGAAAACCAACCACGCGTTATAGGTTATAGGGGGATTGTCGCTATTGTCCAAAATCAGTACTATTGTAATATTAATAGGTTCGCTACTATAAAAGGATAGCACTATTGTCAAGAAACAAATTCACTACTATGAAAACCAACCACTGTTGTTCCAAAAGATGCCCACTTTTGCTCAAAAGCACTGATTTAGCTAGTTTAACTATAGATTTAGGTTCCTGGATTGATTTTTAGCAAAAAAATTAGTGTTGTGGGTTGAATGCTTGCAGGCCACACTTCATCCTCTATAGTCTAGGGAGCACATACCACTAATCTTGGATTGGATAGCCCAATTTTAGGAGTTGGAGAGAGCCTTTATAGATGTCATTGGATTGAGGCACATTACATACATGCATGAGATTTGATCTCATAGAGCGATGATGACAACACTTATAGAGTGTTGGAGATCCGAGACAATTTCCTTTCACCTTCCCATAAGGGAATGCACCATCACACTAGAGGATGTTTGGAGGATACTATGTATCCCTATTCATGGTGAGTAGGTTGAGTATGACATGAGGAGAGGTACATTGGCTATACAATGATTATTGGGTGTTCGACATCTCATGGTTGTAGATTTAAAGTTTGACCTAACTCTGTTTTTGCATACTATAGATGATATGGTCATAGTTCTAGAAAAATTGATCATAGGTCCTTTAATTCTAGATAGGAGATCACAAATATTTCTAGTTAGTTGGGGCATTGTTATCGAGATGATGATGGAGCATGGGATTGTCTATGCATAGGGACACTGCATTTTTCCTCATTTGTATCATGATATGCACGAGGCAGTTTACCATGGTGACAACAACATTTTGACGGGTCTCTCATTGTCCCATGTTTGGGCATGGGAGCACATTGTAGTTACTAGGCCAAAGGGGATTGATCAAAGGGATCCAAATGATCACTACTCATATAGATACCACGAATGGCTCCACTATATATAGACAGCCTGGGAGACTTCGGTACTAGAGGTCTATTTTTGATGATATTACTAAGTTTATTTCGTGACCATACCTGGATTGTGAGGCGTGGACGGATGATCATGAGCAGCTTGTTTATTGTCGAAAGGAAAGATACGTAATTGGGAGAGTGGATACCATCCTAGAGAGGTATCTTCCTGATAAAGCCCTCTACCAGTTTGGGGAGAGATAGACTTGACCCAATGATGATATCATGCTAGATATGCTCAAACAACTAGAGATGTCAATGCATGGAGACCTCAAGTGGAATCATGGAGAGTGATGACAAAGTTTAGAGCCTTGGCACCATTTGGATGGGGATGGGTGGTCAGACCCTGGGATGTAGGTACTACCTAGGATTTTGATGTATGGTGGGCCCGTAGGAGGCCACTCAGATTTACTATTCACTTGAGGGGTGTAGGAGAAGGAGTCCTTGTGATCAGTCGGAGGAGAGGCAAAGTAGTTGGGAGTAAGGGGGGCCTGTCAGAGACAAAGGATTACTCTAGAGCAACAACAGAGGGCACATGATCAGGCTCAGGATGATGGATAACAACATGATCAACAACATGATGATGGACATCATGATCAGGTACAAGATGATCAACAACATAGGGTATATGTATAGGTACCACAAGCACCTCCTCCTTAGAGAGACATGGCTACATGGGTTGCTCAGATTGTAGCTAAGAGAGATCAGATGATCTAGGATAGAGATTCTAGAGCTGGTGAGAGGGAACATATTGTGATTTTGATTGTTGAGAGAGACCAAGCTAGGTCTGAGAGAGATGATCTCGTTCAGGAGAGAGATAGACAAAGGAGCCAGAGGATACAGTTGGAGATAGGATAGGCCTCCTCCATCCCTTGAGCCTAATACTAGCAAGGGCATGACCAATTTATAGTTGAGGTCACATATTACAAGACACTTTATGAGGATCAGGTACCCAAGGGTCAGAGATGACCTAGATTTGGAGCTCAGAGCATAACTACAAGTGTAGGATCAAGAAGATCAACCAAGGGATCAATGCACTAGTCTCCCCATCATACACATCATTTGCCAAGGCATGACCAGCATGATCAGAGGTCTCCACCTCCAAATGGGGAGCAGCAGGGCTGATATTCTTGTTGTGATATTTTCATTGCTTTGATATGGACTTGATGTAGACACTATTTTATATATACATTCATCAACCTTTTGAGCCTCATATATATATATATATATATATATGTATGTATGTATGTATGTATATTTTGATTTAAATGATATTATATCACACATATTTATTGATGATGACTTTGTACTGACATTTCCATTTTTGATGATATATGAGATATACTAGTTTTTTATGCAACCTACGATATGTTTATGAGATGCTTATGATGTGCATTATGTTTATGATGATGGATTTATGATATGCTTATGCAATGATGATGTATGCATCAATTTTAGTGATTCCTTGATACTTTATGGATATGATGATGTTATGTTATTCTCATTTTTTGTATTTTATGATGCTTTCACATGATATGCTTAATGTGGATGATATATGATGACGCATGTATGCAAGGGATGATGTTATATTATATGATGCTCTATGATATGATAGATATCATATGTACTTATGCATTTGTGGATGCAAGATTCAGGTGGTACTAATGTTGTTGTGACGCAGGATGGACATGTTAATCAGAAGAAATGTTAGTAGGATTTAAAAAATAGAAGAAATTTGATGATTTTGATCTTAATTGTTGACAATCTATAGATTATGATTGATTAATGATATGAATGCATTGATGGATGATTGAAGGATAATGATTTGATGATTTATAAAATGTGATGAGTTTTCTTCTGTTTCGTGGAGAGACTAATTATAGTGATCCTTATTAATGTAGCAAATAAACACGATGCACCGTGGTATTAATGACCAAGGCGACTTTGTATCTATTGCATGGAATTTGACTTTGCAAACAAGGATTATTCTTGTGCATGCCAAACCTACAAAAACCTTTCTATGGGTGAGAAGTTCAAAGCATTTCAGACTAGTGCATAGAGAGGTATGAGGAACCTAACATGTAACAATCAAACGAGTTGCCCAAAATGACTTCCCCACAAATAAAGCAAGCATTCACCATAGTAGTGTTGCAAAAATATCCAAAAAATAGAGCATACATAATTGATGATCAATGCCCCATTCCTTCCTCTCTAAATCCTCATGGACATCCTCGAGAGATCCTAGGAATGAGACAATAGGACAAATCAAAAGATAAGATCACAAAAGATAAACAATGTTGCAGTATCACTTGCCATAGATGTTTTGATGTTTCAGGATATTATCTAGCAATAATGTCTATTTTAGGAATGATTTATCCATTAATACATATGTCAGGATGTTGATGATGATTTCAAAAGGTAGGGTAGTTAACACTTAGGCATTGTTTGAGCCTGATAATGATCAAGTCTTTTTTTTTTTGCTTGGATGTTTTAGATTTTGATGTTTTCTTTACTTGTTTATTGGTTTGTCAAAGGGTGAAGGTGATGATATTTTTATTATGGATGGAGAGTTTATTATGGATAAGTGGTAATGGAAATAGGATTTTTTGAGGTTTTTTGAATGTTTTTGTGCTTTTTGAGAATATTTGACTTTTTTAATTTTTTTTAGGACATTTGGATTTTATTGGTGCTTTGAGAGATTTAGAGACCAAGAGGGGGACCTAAGGGGACTGACCTAGTGCCTCAAGGGCTCATCGATTAATGGCCTTTCCTACATTATACATGAAGAGACATCGTAGTTCGCTTTATTAGACTCAAAGCAGCTCGTACGAAGATGACCAACGATATTTTTGGAATTTTAATGGTTTACCATTTTTGGATTTTGATGGTTTCACTTTTTTGGTTTTTTGATGGTTTATCTGATTTTTTTTGGATTTTGATGGTTTATTTGATTTTTTTAAGATTTTGATGTTATTTTGGATGTTTTTTGCATTTTAGAGACCAAGAGGGGGACCTAATGGGATTAACCTAGTGCCTCAGGGGCTCATTGATTGATGGCCTTGCCTACGTTATACACGCATAGATATTGTAGTTCACTTTATTGGAATCAAAGTGGCTCGTATGAAGACAACCAAAAATATTTTTAAAATTTTGATGTTTTATAATTTTTTAGATTTTGATGGTTTATCATTTTTTTAGATTTTGATGGTTTACACGAATGATGGGATGAACAAAGATCCAATCTATCTACCAGGTTCATGGGGGTTTCCCCTAGTTTTGGAATGGGATTACTTTTATTATGGGTACGTGGATAAGGTAGATAGAAAATAGTGAAACAAGGTTCAACACTTAACCAGTTATCGAGCCATGGTTGGGTGCACATTTATTATGTGATGGATAGAATGAAATGGATACAATAATAGGGTGGATAGTTTAGATAGATGATAGTGCATGACTTATTCAAACATAAAACTTGTTTACCAAGTTTTCTCTATGGTACTTGTCCTAGAAGTGCCACAAGGTGGTTTTCACTTAATGGACAAATTATTTCTCTTTACCATTTTTCTTGATTTTTTATGCTTTTTTAAGATTTTTTTTGCTTTTTTTGTTTTTTTGTGCTTAGGATATTTTGATGCATTAGGTGTATAAATTTTTGAGATGGCTACTATTGAGTGGTTCTACTAGGGGTTCACCTTCTGGAGTATCCAAGTGATAAGCACCAAAAATGTAACTTATTGTGATGACAAAGGGACCTAGCCAATTTGGCTCAAATTTACCTTTCCCATCCTAGTTAAGTTGAATCTTCTAATTTTCTTTCAAAACTATCCCCAACCTCAAAGCTTATCTTCTTGATTCTCTTGTTATAACTTTGTTTGAGACAATTCTAGTATGCTTGGAGATGGTTTAGAGCACTCAAACATCTTTCATTTAGTAGTTCAAGTTCTTAGACTCTGGATACTCAGTATTCTTCATTGCTGACAAGATCTTTCAAGGATACCCTTAGGTATGGAATATCGACCTCTATAGGCAAGATGGATTTGAATATGTATATAAGGGAAAATGGTGTTGCACCTATGGGTATGGATGCTAGTTTTGTAGGCCCACAAAGCAAGGTTCAACTAAAGGTGCTAAACATGAGGTTGACATCATTAACGGTCTTCTTAAGTATCTTGAGGGTCATTTTGTTAGATGCTTATGCTTGACTATTTCCCTGGGGGTAGTACGGGGTAGAGAAGTGATGTTGGATGGAGAATCTAGTGCAAAGCTCACAGGAATCTTGGTTTTTGAATGAAGTTTTGTTTTCAGTAATGATAGTTTGTGCAATACCATAATGACAAATCAAATAGTTAAGGATAAACTTTGCTATTTTTTTGTCAATGATAAAGGTTAGGGGTATAGCTTCTATCAACTTTGTAAAATACTCCATGGTAGTTATGATAAACTTATATATGTTGGATGAAGTAGGGGATACCTTGCCTATAAGGTCGAGTCTCCATTGTGAGAAGGGCCAAGTTGTACTGATTGGACGTAGCTCTTGTGTAGGTGCATGAACCATGTTGTTGACATTGAAGGAACTTCATTGAATAATGGATATCTTCTTGTTCCATTGACGGTCAATAGTATCCAATTCTTAGAAATTTCTTAACTAGATTAGGCCCACTAGAGTGAGACCCAAAAACACCTTCGTGTACCTCTTGTAAGGAATTTTGAGCTTCTTTCATGTTGAGACAATAGAGTAATATTCCATCAAGACTTTGACGTGGTATAAAATATCTATGAAGATAGGAATGCATGCGGTTCGACGGATGAAGGTTTTCTTTTTATTACTTGTAAGGTGAGGTGGTATGGTTCCATGTTGGATAAAGGTGTAGGTGTCTTGTTACCAAGGTGAATCTAGACTAACAACATCACACACAAGTTTAGATTCTGAGATATCAAAAGTTGGTATAAACAATTTCTCCATGAGGAATTCAAACCTAGGAATGTTTTGCGGTATATCAAGAAGTGAACCAAAGGTTTCCATGGAATTGATAGCTCTGTTGTTGAATCTTAGGATCTGTTCAATGAAGATGAACATATAAAGTACTGCTTAAAAATATCCACCATTCTCTTAAAGGAATGAACTTATCATCCTTTGTTTTGTATTCATCATTCACTTGTCTGATGACCAACTATGAATCACCATAAACCTGTAGCTCTTTGGTTTTCCATTCAATGACCATTTTTAGCCTAGTGATTAGTGCTTCATATTCAACTATATTATGTGTGCAAGGAATGGAAATTTTGTATGCTTTAGGTATACTATCTCCTTGAGGTGTGAGAAAAAGGATATCGGCCCCTAATCCATGTTGAGTATGAGATCCATCAAAGTATAGTGTCCAACATTTTACCCGAGTTGTCACAAGGATGCCCTCATAGGGAAATTTTGATATCAATGGTTGATGATCTTCTATAAGTGCTTTGGCTAATTGATTTGCTATCAATTGTCCTTTGATGGATTTTTTGTCCACATATTATACAACGAATTCACTAAGTATCATGACCCACTTCGCCATTCTTCCAGTGAGAGTTGCTTTAGCCAATAGATATTTCAAGGGATCAACTTTGGATATTAGCTTGATTAGTCAGCTTAGCATGTAATTTCTAAGCTTTTGGGATGCGAAGACAATTGCTAAACAATCTCATTCAATAGGTGTATAGTTTAGCTCATAACCAACTAGGGTATGAATGATGTAGTGCACTACTCTTTCTTTGTTATTTTCATCAAGCTATGTTAATGAAGCTCCTAAAGCTATTGATGTTGTTGATACATACAAGATCATAGATTTATCCTATATAGGAGGCATCAAAACTGAAGGAGTTCCAAAATAGTCTTTGACCTACTGAAAATCTTGTTCACATTTTTCATTCCATTTGAAGGTTACATCCTTATGGAGCAAGTGTGTAAAAGGATGGCATTTATCCACTAATTGGGCTATGAATCTTTTGATTGATTGTAGTTTTCCCTGTAAGCTACACAACTATTTCAATATCTTTGGGGGAGGCATTTCCATGATAGCTTTGACTTTTTTGGGATCCACCTCGATGCCTCTTCAAGATACAATATAACCCAATTTTTTTCCTGATGTTACACCAAACACATACTTCATTGGATTTAGGCGCAAGTTGTACTCTTCTAACTTGTCAAATATTTTAGCCAGATTACCTAGATGTCCTTGTCTTGTGATAGATTTTTCCAAAAGATCATCTACATAGTCTTCCATAGTTATGTAAAATATATCATGAAATATAGTAGTCATCGCCTTTTGGTAGGTAGCTCATGCATTCTTTAGGCCAAATGCCATGACATTCTAGCAAAAAATTCTTGAGGGAGAGGTGAATGTTATTTTATGTTGGTCATCAAGTGTTATCTTGATTTGGTTATATCTGAAGAATCCTTCCATAAGAGAAATCATTTCATGACCGACTTTCAAATCCACTATCAAGTCAATGCTCAGGAGGGGGAAATCATCTTCAAGCATGCTTTGTTGAGGTCTCTAAAATAAGTGTAGATCCTTATTCTCCCAATGGGTTTCTACATTGGTACTAGATTTGATACCCACTCAAGATAATCAATATGTCTAAGGAATTCAACAACAAGTAATTTTTGAAGTTCCACTTTGACTAGGAGTGCTATCTGAGGGTGCATCTTGTGAATCTTCTATTTCATCGATTTAGCTCCAGGGAAAATTTTGAGATGATGAACCACTAAAGATGGATCCAAACTAGGCATATCTACATAGGTCCAAACAAACTTGATCTTCTATTCCTACATGAAAACTATAAATTTTGCTCTTTCCTTAAGATCTAGAGTGGCTACATGATAGGTTATCTTTGGTGCCTCTATTGTTCCCACATTTATGAGTTTAGATTCTTTAAACAAAATTGTTGATCTTTCTTGATATCTAGTGATAAGGAGATCAAATCCTCCCTTCTCGAGTGCCTCAGAGAGGTTTTTGATAGGCCAACACTAGGGCAAAGAATAAGAAATATTTAATGCTTTATAATGAATTTTAGTTTGGTTTATACATGTCAATCGGTGGGCGTAAGCTTGTGAGAGGTGTCGTGGCTATATGCCAATCGAAGGGGTGAGAGTCATGAGCTGAGTGGGGATGAAATGCAGCTAGGAAATAAACCTATTGCATATTGAAATAATGTTGGTGACAGGAACTATCACTTCCTGGCAACAACAATAACAACAACAAAAATTAAACTCACAACTTTCAAAGAAAACTAATTTATAAATTATAAAGCAATATAAATCATGAATATTTAATCTAGAAAATAATCTCACGAGAAATAAACAACATAACACACTTGCAAATAGAATAGAAATGATATTTACTAAAGAACATAAAGAAACACACATCTAATCCAATATAAATCACCAGACATCCCAAGAAGTGGATCCTACCTCCTCAGTACGCTTGGCGAGGGAGCACAAACAACCTTACACTGTCTTGATGAGAATAATATTGTTTTATTCATTATGAAATATTACAAAGTCTGCATACATAAAATCCACTACAAAAATATTCTTATGCCAAAGTCTCCTACAATAATCTTCTACTCCCGTCTCATCTATGATATTGGCTTTATATAATGAAAATACATATAACAAATTTTGTTCATGTTGCACAATATTATTCATATGTTTTCTCCTCTACCAATTATATTTTTTATAGTCCTATTTTGTAGCGTTTGCTCATATTTTTCCAACCCTATTTTGTAGCATTTGATTCTATTCTCTTGCGACGTCTTTTGGAATTATTTGTGGCTTATGGGTTGGAACAAATCTAGCCACAAATATAGGAGTTTATGGTTCCATAAAAATAGCTAATTGTTTAGCATGCGTGCATCACAAATTTATTAGTTACAACAACAAATAATTTCATACCATATGAGTACGAAAATAAATTATTTGTTGTTATAACAAAATAGCTGATTTTTAGTACACAACAAATAATTACATCAAAGTAGATTAATGGTGGAAATTACTTGTTGTCAAGTAAATTTGTGACCAATAGGAATTTTGTTCTCTCCACCTAAATGCTGCAAATTATTTTCTCAATACAATGGAAGCAAATATTAGTAAATACAATCTAATATTTTTTTTCATATATTTTATCTAAAAACTATATTATATATCACTTATTTATATTTAACCATATGCAACATAAAATGGTAAAATGGTATGGAATGAAATAAAAATGGAATATTGGAATGGGATTGAAGGCAATGAAAATGGCTAAAATGTAGCATAAAATGAGACATGAATGGCTCCCATTAGTTTTCACCCTTAGATACATCCTTTATTTTATCCTTTTTGCAATTTGATAGCACCGCATTGTGGTTTTCACTAGGGGGTCTAATTTTGATGTTTAGATTTTCATTTTCATTTTTGCAACTAAGGGATACAATCTCCCTACCAAAATATGCTTCTTGTCCCAACTCTATATCAAATCCAATCTTGTGGTCTCCAAGTGGTATACCATTTCAAAGTCCCATAAACTTAGCGATAGCTTCATCATTTTGGAATATGTCCATAACAGGTGGTTGATGTTGTTGATACCAATCAATTATCTATGGATGAACGAGTTGGAGTTCATGTGTTTAGGATGTAGGATTAAAGGAAAATGTAGTAAGGGTATTAATGTATGTTTCTTCAAATAGGTCTATGATGTATAGATCATCGTCAATAGGATCAAAATCATCCAATTTCTCAACCATAATAGAAGAACCTTTCTCATAAGAGGCCTTTTCAGTGTTAGGAGTAACAGTATATAACAAACTATATCCTAGTCCTTGATTTTTATTGTGTTTTTCCATGATAATAGGCTCTCTTATACCTTGTTCATTCAAACCAAGGCCACCTTTTCCAGTGAATCCCATACCTTTAGCAAGCCGATAACCTTTACTATCTAGATGTACAAGGATTGGAGGTAGTTGTTTTTCTTCTTCTTCCTCCTCTTTGTAGAGCCATATAGAGAGATATTCAAATACCTCTTTGTCTTTCATGTCTTCCCATTTAGTGAACACTATAGGTTTGAATTTAATAGTGACAAGTTTAGCTTTGTTTATTTCCTTCAGTCCTCCATAGGTTTTTGGTGATGAAGTAAGCTTTCCAATGCAAAAATATTGATTAAAGTAATAGTCTCTATAACCATTGTCATGTACCTAGATCTTGAGATCGTACTAAGGTGGTTTGGATGATGAAGATGGAGTGGAGGATGATGGAGTTTATGAAGATGATGCAAGGGATGATGGATCAATGTAGGAAAATGAATGGACAGATATATCATTACTGGGAACTTGGAAGGTTTTCTTGTATTTTTCTTCCAAGCTCTTACAGTAATGAAAGGGTTCTGGATCAACATAGATTGTAACTTCCTTATCATTATAAGTAAATTTTAGCCATTGATGGAATGTAGAAGAAACAACTTGCCTAGAGTGGATCCAAGGGCATCCTAACAAAAGGTTGTAAGGTAGTTTAAGATCTAGTACTTGAAAATTTGTTTCTCCTATTGTCGATATCACTTGAATAGGAAGTCTAATGGTACCTTCAGAATTTCTCTCGTTATCATCATAAGCTCTTATAGTGATGCTTTTATTTTTCTCAATAGTGTCATCAAAATATCCCAATTGTTTTACCAATTTCAAGGTACATATGTTTAATCCTACACCACCATCTATTAGGACTCTTTTTATTTTGTGCTTATGTACACAAAATTCTAGATATAAAGCTTTGTTATGGAATGACTTTTTAGGAAGGCCTCTTTCAGAGAAGACAAGGTGATGTGTAGAGGCAATGTTTCCAACCATAGCATGAAACTGGTCTGTGTTGATATCATTAGGTATGGAAAATTCAAGGAGAGCTTTCTCCAAAATATCTTTATGTGCGGGGGATAGCTTGAGAAGGTCAATGATAGAGATTTGGGCTCAAGTTTTCTTCAATTGATCCACAAGATTATAGTCATTTGAAGGTTTGATGGACACTTTTGATTGAAGCAGGGCTCCTTGGATGGTAACCTTCCCTCTTCGTGTAGTAACATTACACTCAGGATTCTTACCAACCATTGTTACAACATGGATGTTGTTATTACTGTCATAGGTGTAAGAAATTTTTTGGTAATCCTATCCTTTACCTTTATCGTTCTCGTTAGAATGGTTGGGGATTGTATCCTTATAAATACCCATGTCATTTTTTTCGAAGGTTCCAAGATAATTCTCGATATCAACCTCTTCTTTTTCAATTAAGTCTTGGATGAGATTCTTCAGTTTCATGAAGTTGTGTGTCTTATGACCCTTGATTAGGTGGAATTCACATTGATAGTTCTAATTGTACCATGGGGGTTTAAATTGCAGCTCTTTGCAATTTTTTTGATCAGGAAGCTTGATGATATTTGATTGAACCAGCTTTCACATAACAACCTCAAGAGGTTCTCCCAATGGAGTGTACTTTCTTCTCATTTGGTTATATTGTCTTGGTGGTCCTCTTTGAGGGTTTTGGGTTTGATTTTGTTGTTGATTTTTCTGAGGGTAGGTAAGTTGATTGTTTTGAGGATAATTCATTTGATTGTATTGAACATTGTTTTTCAGATTGTTAGGAGGTGGTTGTATGTTTCAAACAAACTTAGTGTCGACCACTCCATCATTCGTGACATTTTTTTCTTTTCCGAAATGTGAGGTTTATCGCTTGAATTAGATGCTTGATCTTTGTTGTTGTAAAGTTTGATGACACCTTTTACAATGATATATCTTTCAATAACTAAATCTTTATCAATTATCTCTTCAAAGGTATTGGGACATAGCAGAGTCAATTGATAGCTTATGTCAATTTGAAGATTTGCGATAAATATTTCAACCAGTTGCTTCTTAGGCATGGGCCATTTGAATTTGCTTGCTTTATGTCTCCGTCATTTTAAGTAAGAAGAAAATTAATCCCCTTTGTTTTGTTTTATCTTGTACAAATCAAGAACTATAACGTCTTGTTCAATGTTATATCAAAAGTGATTGATAAATTTCTCAGATAGCTAATCAAAAGTTTTAATTTTAGGTGGTAGATGAGAGAACCATTCAATAGTTGTAGCTCCTAGACTTCTTGAGAAAAACCTCAATAGATAAGAGTCGTAGTTAGCAACCTCCATGCAAGCTACAAAAAATTCTCGCACATGTTCAATTGTGTCCCCTCTTCCTTTGTATTTATCAAATGTTAGAATTCTAAAGTTATTTAGAAAGGGTGGCATTGATATGCTATGATCAAACAAATATGGACATATGTCTTGCAATGCATAGCTCTTCTTGGGTTTCCCAAGTTGTATATACGATATCCTTTGGTTAAGGTTTTGAATCTACAAGGTTATATCATTACTAGGTGTGTTTGTTTGAGGATTAATTTTCTTATAACCTTGATATGATGGGTTTTGTGTTTAAAAAGGAGGGGGTCCTTATTGTGTGTTATATGTATATTTTTGTTGAGGAACACGTTGTTGTCAAGGGACACCCTATTGTTGAGGAATACCTTGTTGTTGATAAATACCTTGTTGTTAAGGGACACCTTGTTGTTGAGGGATACCTTGTTGTTGAGGGACACCCTGTTGTTGAGGGGCCCTTGTTGTTGAGGGACCCTTATTGTTGAGGGACACCTTGTTGTTGAGGAATTCCTTGTTGCTGAGGGACACCTTGTTGTTGAGGAATACCCTGTTGTTGAGGAATACCTTGTTGTTGAGGGACACCTTATTGTTGAGGAATACCTTGTTATTGATGAATACCTTGTTGTTGAGGAATTCCTTGTTGTTGTAACCCTTGTTGATATTATGAATTGTATGAAGGGTTGTTGTATGGGGGTTGTTGTTGCATGTACTTTGTTTGTGTTTGATCTTGAGTATTCATTTGATACATGCTTTGATCTTGAGGGTTGTGAGTATATGTTTTTTGATGAAGAGGAGGTTGTTGTGTATGAAGGGGTGGATTGTTTTGAGTAGGTATGATATAAATGGGCGATGCCATGTGTTGTGACTATGGCCCAATGTTGGCATGAGGTTGTGGTTGAGTGTTGGGTTGTTGATTTTATGTTTGATAAATTGTGGTTGTCTAGGTGGAAGGTTACCCATATTTTGTATGTTAATGTTTTTTCCTTGTTGTAAGGATGGATTGTATAGGTTCCTTGATTCATTAGGCCTCTATGTATTTTTTGGCGTATCAAATGTTACAAGTGATGTAGATAATGGATTGGTTGATTGTTGAGGCATGTTTTGAGTTGCCATAGTGCTTGGATTCCCTTGACCCTATTGAGAAACCATTGCTTGTTCTACTTGAGATGGAAGTCTATATAGTGGATTGTCAACACGTTATCCATAAGGTTGTTCATTGATTGGTGCTTTTGACTTGGCGAAGATGGATGGTATCTCTGGATCTACAGCCAATTTTAGGACTTATCTCACAATCGTATTATCATCCATGTGAATGAGATTCGAGTCTTTGAGAGCTTCCACATTAAAGTCCACGGGTAACTTGGCACCCTATTGTGTAAGTTTTAGGAAGTGTTTGTTAGGATTTGTTCCAAGTGCTCTATCTATTATCTTTTTCATTTTAGGGTCTTGGGTGTATTCTAAAATGTTGTATTTGGTTATCTTTGCATCACTATCATAGTCTTCTATGATTACATCTCGAGGATTAGGGGGTTGGTTTTGTTGTCAAGCAAAGATTCGTTGATGTTGAAGATGAAGGTCGGTATCATGTTGTGATGGATTAAGATAAAGTGGTGGTAGAGCATTGAATGTTGGTGGTTGTGAGGTCATGTTTGTGTTTGTTTGAGGGGTTGAGAAAACCAGAGTTGCAATAGGATCCTAACCACATGGTGTAGGGATTGAAGTTTCCACATTGGTGGTGGTAGGTCCACTAGAGCTACTTCTATTAGTTGCCATATTCTTTCTATGTTGAGAACATGCACAATACACCTTGGAGAGTGAGAGGTTTCAAGTTATGAAATTATGTTGATGTATTGATTTGAGATTTCGATTTGCACAATGATGTACAAAGGGAATGTTGGTAAACATTTTGGATAAATGATGTTGTTTGATTGATCTTGATTGGTGTTGATCTTGGGATAGATTGATAGAAAATTTTGATTAATGATGCTATGTTTTTGGTACTCAACCCTATGATGAAGGTGTAAGTGGATTTTGGATGTTTAGATATGATGCTATTCTATGGACACAAGGATAGAAAATATTTGATTGATGTTTGCTAAGTCTTACAAGATGTTGATAAAGGATATGTTGATTTCTCTACTTAAACTAGACTTGTGAGTGCAAGTAAGGGATGTTGATAGTAATCTAGAAACTTAGGGAGAGGATAATTTCCACTAAATTTGACAAGATCATAAGATGATAAGATAATTTGATAGACTCTAGCAAGATGATTAGGTATGATATGTTGTGTTTGATGTGTGTCCAAAGGCTAATTTGATGTTTGATCTAGGATGATGATGCAAAGGTTGTTCTAAAAGACTAATGATGTCTAAGGATGTTGACAAGGTCTGATGTAGATCTTATTTGATGTTTTTATCCAAGAGGTCTATGTTGAAAGTGTTGGAATTGATTGATTCAATCCATAGCTCCCATGAAACACTTGCAAGCGATTACCTATCACAATATAGAAAAGATCAACAAGCAAGATTGTGCTCAATAACCTGAGAATTATTATTGATGCAAATAACCTGAATGAATTTACAAATGAATGTGCATTCTTATAAGCAAAGCACAAGAAAACCCTACTTGTGGATTAACAAGATAGTGAAAAGTGTATTAATCTCATGCAATGAGACAACTTGTCCTAAATTTAGTCTAATCTAATAATAAGAATTAAACTAAAGATTAAAATACAACTCCTAAGTTTAGCTTAAGTGAACTAAAGTAAAAAGCCTCTAATAATTAATTGATGATTAATTAATTATCAGATAATGACTCGTTTACTCCAACACCCCCCCTTAAGATTAACTTGGGGAGAAACTAAGCTACTGATAAAGGAAGTTAAATGAATGCAGAATGGGTCCCGACTACAAGGCCTGATGAGGTACTCATGAACATGCAACTGAAATCTCTCATAACTGGAAAAAAGGAGAAAACCACATGGGAAAAACTCCTCTCCAAAAGAGAGAAAAATAAATGGTTGTACTAGAGAAAGATAGATAGAAGGAGGACTCAATGTGACCCCCCAAGGACTACTTCTATCATGAAAGTACAGTAGATGTCCCCCTGATAGGAGAGAGAGAATGAGGATGTGAATTCCCCCATAATGAAAGAGCTCCTATGCCAATGATGTACGCATGAAGATAGAATATGATCCACTATCTACAAACAACATTTCTCCCCTTAGGAAGAAAAAGACCCACTGGTGATTGGAGAAGTTAATCCAAAAAAATGGGTGATTCTAGAATCCAAATCCAAATGATGTGTGCCTTTGAAAATTGCTCTTGTGTCCACATGTCAAAAAGCAATGATTGCGATCCAAGATCTTGTGAAGACTGATGTAGAACAAGCTGGAAAGGAAATGAAGATGGTGAGCCAACAATAGTGATGTGGTTGTCAACAAAGAGGAGATGAATTTCCTCAAAGTAATCCTCCAAATCTGCAATATAGGACTCTACAAACAAGGATGATATGTCTGTGAGATACGAATCCCAAGTAGCTATGTCTAGAAGATGTATGATGTCGTGTTACACTGAATCAATAGGGGCCAAAGATGTGGTGATGCCAAGATGATCAGGAAAAATAGGAGATGATGATGTAGCCTCAATCTAAAGAGTGGGAACATGAATGCAAGTCTCTGAACCATCGGAACATGCAAGACCTATGATATACTCAAGCTCCTCTAAAGTATCATCATCAAAGGGTATGCAATTTGTATCTGCAAGAGGGATGATACAATTTGTAGTAGGATCCTCTGGGTATGGAGAGATATGAGGGTCTCCACAAATCTCCCAAAGATGTGTCCAAAGTATGTGGGGACATTCAATGTTCAATACAGCATACATAGTGTCAAGATCAACACTAGAACATATAACCCCTACAATATGATCTATGATGATGCCCCATGCTGATAAACTCCTGGTGTGTCTAGTGTAGGTATGAGTCCATACAAATAAGGAAAAATATCAAGCCACTTGAGATGTGCCAGGATGCCATTTCACCAAGACTCATAGTTATCCTTTTCCAAGTTGATCACAAAAGGATGAATAGAAAAACTTATGATACTCACTCAAATGAAAAAATCAGAGACTAAAAACCTCAGTACTAATAAAGCAAATCAAATGATGTCATCTCATGCAAACAGATCCTTTCCAGGTGCCAAGACGTCCAAAATAACTAAGTAAAGTGTGAAAACACAATATACTAAATAAAATGTACCTGGAGCAGATTCTAGAAAAAGTGCATGAATAGATCTAAAGAGCTCTAAAATAACTTTCTGATGTTGCTTGAATCACGAAAATTGGAGATATAGGCAAAAAATTACGAGCTTGGAAGCGCAAAATGAAGATCTGACTTTGATTGAGAATAACAGGAACCACTAGAAAAATATGATAATGAGACCTACACCACTAGAAAGTTCGCGGAACCAACTTTTCAACAATATCTCATTTGCCTAATTCAACACTATATGCCCAAGTTATGCCAAAAAGAAAAAAATGCTCCTTTAAGGAAAATCAGGGCTAGGAGGGGGCTAGAGTGATCGTACGGCCGATGATGTCATGATGACACCAATAATACCTACCATTAAATTTGATGGTCGTTGCTGAGAAAAAAATTTGCCCCCTTGTCAAAAAAAAAATCAGTTGAAACGTAAAGAATATTCGTGGAATCTTCTATAAGATTCTTTACTGTCGATTTTCTTGCCGGAGTTTCCGTGGAAGTGCCTGATTTCTTTGTGCAGGGCGGCAGAATTTTTGATGTGACCGCTTGTTTTTTTTACTGGTTCCCATAATTTTTTTGAGTGGCCAGATTTACTTTAAAAAATTTGTCGAAGCTGGGTTTTTCACCATCGAGGTTGATGAACACGTCGCTGATGAATGGAGGGAGTCATCAAAGTTCTGATGCACCCTGTCGGTTGAGAAAGAGTTGATGAAATGAGATCATCGGGCGATGTGGAGCTCGCCATTGGTGGCTCCATACTCTGACACGCAGGGAAGTTTGCACAAGGTATAGTCCCTGCACTGGCTTTTTAAAAAAATGCTTTTTTCTTTTGATTTTTTTTTTTTCAATTTTGTTTTTTAATTTTCAAAACAAATTTTGATAAATTTTTTTTATTTTTGTAGGAAAAAATAATGAAAAACCTGATTTTTTTTATCAATGGGTAAAAATTAAAACCAGAATAACCCTATACCTGCTCATGAAAATCAAGGCAGATCGGGTTCAGATCTGTAAAGTTGTATAGATCTGTGTAACTTTAAAAAAAAATTGCTTTTCTTGCAACTGCTTGGATTTGAGAAAAATGATAGGCTATCTTAAGGTTTTCGGCTGCTTCGAATGTGATGGTGAGGCCCGTTTTGCTCCAAGACGCACCAAAAAATTGCTCAAGGTTAGATCCCTCCAAAATTTGAATAGGGGGTTGCAGATTTGGGCTCTGATACCATGTTGAAATTGACTGATTCAATCCATAGCTCCCATGAAACACCTGCAAATGATTACCTATCACAATATAGAAAAGATCAACAAGCAAGATTGTGCTAAATAACTTGAGAATTATTATTGATGCAAATAACCTGGATGAATTTACAAATGAATGTGCATGCTTATAAGCAAAGCACAAGAAAAGCCTACTTGCAGATTAACAAGATAGTGACAAGTGTATTAATCTCATGCAATGAGACAACTTGTCCTAAAATTAGTCTAATCTAATAATAAGAATTAAACTAAAGATTAAAATGCAACTCCTAAGTTTAGCTTAAGTGAACTAAAGTAAAAAGTCTCTAATAATTAATTGATGATTAATTAATTATCAAATAATTAATTAAGAGGTCTATGTTGAAAAACCCTAGGTATGTTGTGATAGACATTTTGACAACTGAGTAGGATATTATGACAATGTTTGAGACCAATTTTGATCAATCCGAGCTAAGCAAGAATACAAAACCAGTAGTTATTTCACAATTGTGGCAGAATCTGAGATAATAGCAAACTTTTACAAAGGCAACAACGACAGTAATGACAAGAGTGACTCTATTTAAACACTGTGACTAGAAAATGAGAAGAATAAGCAATAGTGACTAGTTTACATAATAGCAAGTAGATGTAATACAATAGTGACCATATTTTTAGGCAAGCACGAGTAGATGTTGAACAATAGCGACTATATTATGAGACAAACGTGGTATTATGCACAACGACGACTTATTTTCTAACAAGTGCGACTTTGTTTCTTGATTTCCAGTTTTGATAATTTTGCAAGTTAAAAGTTTAGGGCTGATGTTTAAGGTGATTTGTTTGAAAGAGAAAGTGATACACACATCAAACAAAGTATGCATTAACTGACTAAATAGGTAAGGGTATATTCCATAAGCTTTCTTCCATAAAGCTTACTAAAGCAAGATTTGATAAACACATTCCTATTTAGTCAAGTGGGTACATCTCTTGAGTTGGGTCCACACAATAAAGTACCTAACTTGAATGGATGACTAGAGTATGCACGCGCACACAATACACCTCTTACCTTGAAAGGAAAAAATCTTTGATCAAGGTGTTTTTTACCTCAATAAGCAATCAGTACATGGTGAATATCTTCATGGAATGACAACCTGTCCCATTGCACCTTCTCAAGAAATGTTTTGGAAAAAATTGGCTTTGGATTCTAAGTAGAATGGTTTGTAATGACTCAGTGAACACAAGAGATATACTTTAGATGTGAGATACTAAATTCTTTGATCGACCAACGTGTGGTCTATACACCCACATGAAAATCGACACACAAGGTATAACGTCCCTAAATAAGTGCTACTTACTTTCATTTTCGCACCCTTTAATATAGCCCGCTTGAACATATGCTTTGAGGTCACTTTGAGTTCTCCATTGTGGGATGTGTCTCAAAGGCAGACCTCTCTACTAAAAAAAGGAAGGCTTAGAGTCTTGATATTTCTCTTCACCCAGTATCGTCGAATGATGTAAGGGGAGATGATATGTATACAAGATGCCTTTGGTACTCAAAAATGTGAAGCCCAATTTCTCGTTACCCAAGATCATCAAATGATGCAAGGGGAGAGGATACACATCTGACTTGCCAAGCACAAAAGACACTTCAAACCAATTTGTCTTTTAAGCACCAAAGTAAATATTTTCTATTCTATCCAAAGATAAAACAACATAATGCTTTAAATGAAATGATTCTTTGATAAGGGGCTGTAAACAAAGTGTTAGTAGCTTGGATAGAATTTGTCTTCGACTTTTTATCCTACAAAATAAATGGATTAGAAGTTTATAATGATTTGTCTTCACCCTACAAGAGCTGCACGGTTAGGTTATATCAAAATCCATCAACAAACAACAACTAGGTTAGGGTTAGGGTTAGAAAACCAAAATCCAAAGTTTTAAAGAGAAAATAGTAAGCAATAGCGACTAGATTTTGAGACAGTAGCAGCTTTGTTCTAATCAATAGTGACCTTGTTTTGAGACGACAACAACCTGTTTATGCAATAGCCACCCTCTTCTGAGGCAGACATGAACTTGTTTCCTAATGAACAAAACAATGCAAGTTAAAACCCAAAAAAGCATAAAAAAATAATAGCAATCGTCTTTCTGCAATAGTGATCATCTTTTGAGACAATCACGACCCTTTTCTGATACACTAGCAACCAAATTTATGAATAAGAGCGACCCCATTAATGATTACGACTTCCATAAAATACGACCATGCTCCATAAACCTGTAACTCATGAAAAACTTGATAAAAAACATTAGATCAGGGACATGGGTCCCACTAGGTGTGCCATTTAATGTAAGGGGTAAAAGTGGAAAGTATTGTTAACAATGAACCCACATACAAATGAGATATGATTGCAAACAAGTTATGTATTCAAACAAAGGTTAATCAAATCAAAGACACAATTGAATCCAAAAATTAGAACAATATTACCATCCCATTTTGGAGTAACTTGTGGTGGTTGAATTGTTGGATTGCTTCAACACAAGAGCCTCCATGATAAAAAGCTTGATATGTGATGACCTAGATGCTATGATAAATGCTCACAATTTCTTAATGCTCAAATGTACATGACTTAGCTATGAAAATTATAGGTAATGAATGTGAAGGATGAAGGGTGATTTTATAGATTTTAGGAAATTAGATCAATGATTTGGATTAAGAGGTGTTGATTGAAGATCAAAGGTTGAGAATAAATGAGAGGAATTGATTGCCTAGTTAATTGACTGCAACTAGCTACAGGATTCTAGTTAACTGCTTACATAAGATATTGATTGAAGTGTTAATTCAATTGATTGATCAAAAGAGTGGTCAATCAATATGAGAGTATTAGTTAAGATTTGAGGAAATAATGCATGATATAATTAATTAATTATTGGAGGAACGTGCAAGATAAGATTGATTTAGAAGATAAGTTTGCTTTTTGCATGATAAGATAATTAATTAAAGATTAATTAATTGAGGAACATGCAAAGATAATATTTTATTTTTATTTTTTTGATTCGTAATATGTAACTGAGGTTGCATGCTTTGTATTAATATTATCAAAAAATTTACATCGATTTTTCTCCTTGAGGTGGCAGAGCCAATTCCTGAGGCATTTTTAGATACATGCATTGATATATCAAACAAAAATTTTCTCTCCCTCTATCAAAGGCATTAAATTCCCTACACAAGGTGTTATTCACAAAAACTTATCAAAAAAAGACCAAAAAACCACCATCAGACCTTAGTCGTCTTTCTCATAGAATTCACCCGATCCCACAATCTCTGCAAATTCATGACACCAGTTGATTCCTGTAACTTCATCCAAACGTAGTCTGCGACCAAGGAACAAAGATCCTAGCAGCGCCCAATGCCTATGTTGTTGAAGCTCTTCGACACTTAAGCCCAGTATGAACGAGTGCTAGTCAACCTCCACTCCCAGCCGAAACATTCTTTCAATATCATCTGGCAATGGAATCCCCACTCCTGGCTGGGTGAGAGCCATAGTGTCAATGTCTTCCTACAGGGTAGAGGCCTTAAAAACCGCTTGTAGGAGCACCAAGCAGCAGACCTTTAGCAAATTTAAGTCCAGTAGGGAAGCCAGAAAGCAGGACGAGATGTTTGAGTTCGCTCTGGTTCTATTTCGTGAAAAATAATATTTCCTCCCTAACACCATTCGCACAACCTCCAAACAAAGAATGTCCTTGTTCAAACAAATTTTCTTCAGCCTCTGGTCTGAAATGAAGTCGCGAAAGGCTCCCTCTTGCTTTGAGCTCTACAATTTGATCGATGTGTCCATCTTCAAGTTTGTGTTTTGATTCCCAAACTTTGGCTATATAGACCATTTTTCCTCCAATGCTCATTATTGCATAAGTTGACCACAATAAATCGAGTCATCCTCTCAAATGAATTTTGTTCAATTCCTTTGTTTGGCTCCCTATCTCTACATGAGTATTAGTACCAATGACCTCCATTATTCTCGATATACTTGCTCACCGAGGACACTTCCTATCATCATCTTTCTTGCTTCGTATATGCTGATGGAACTTCTATACCAATGCCTCAAATTTCTTGTCATGCCAATCTGTCTGATCATTTCTTTCTGACACAACCTTTATTGTGGATTAATTGCTCAGCCCTTGAGTTCAATGATGGCAGAAGACACCTTGTTCATTTGTGGTTCTGGTGGACAACCCATATGCCCGATCTAGCCAACTCCAACCTAGATTATGTAGTGCCATTTGGCATATGGGCCAGTGTTTTCTCTACCTCAACCCCCTCATTTTCTAGAGTATCTGTCTCTTTATTACCTTCTATGTATATGTGATTTATTTTTGTTCTTTCAAAGGAGGGAAAAAGTTCTAAGTCCTTGGAAAGTAAAGCACTAATTTCTAGTTTGTTACCTTTCCACTTCTTAAGGAATTAATGACTAATGTCTAGTCACCTTCAATGGTAATCTTTTTCAGTCCCAACTCCTTGCAGAGAGTCAATCCATGAATCACTACTCAGAATTATTCCTCATTATTTGATCCTTTCGGAAGGCGACGAGCTGAAGAGGAGACCATGTTTCCCTGAGAGTCTCTGATGATGCAACCAACACCCGAAGGGCCTAGGTTACCTTTGGATGCCCCATCAAAATTTAGTTTGTTCCATACATGAGGAGGAGGAGACCAAGTTACAGTGGCTTGAGCATTCATTGCATCAATATCTCCACATCTGACCCATTGCAGTATTCTAAGGGAGGGCCAAGCTCCACGAAGCTTGGAATCCCATTCTGAGAATGACCTATTCCTGTTTGCACCTGAGTCCAATTTCGCATGTACTGTTTCTATTAGGGAGGCTTCAATCTTATTAATGAGAGACATTGAACTCATCCTTTTGTCTTGAAATAACCTCTTGTTTCTTTCTTTCCAAAGCTCCCAAATTACAATCGATGGGTTGATCATCCATATATCCCTATAAAATGAGTCTCTTCAACAAAGGCCAAGACTACATCCAGCTGAGGAGGTCGATGGAAATATACACGCCCATCCCAATTGAGCTCAATGCCATCTTCAACATTCTTGAGCAAAGGGACAACCAAGGAGGAGATGATCTGAAGTCTCTTTAGCTTGTTCGCATAACACACACCTTGATGGCCCATGGAATCCAAGTCGATGAAACTTCTCTGCTATAAGGATCTTGTTTTGCATTGCAGCCCAAGCAAAGGTCCATGCCTTCGGAAGGTAGGAATTGTTCCATACTAAGTGCAAAGGGAGATTGTCCACAGTCCTTTCTTTCTCCAGATAAAGCATCCTATAGCTATCTCTCACGTTATATGCACCAGATTTAGCTCCTGCCCATATCAATGTATCACAACCCTTACAAAGAACCAAGGATCGATCTTTTAGCTCCTTTGTCAGGATTTTGATTTCTTCCTATGGTAATCCTAGTTTTGTAAATTCCTTCCACTTCCAAACTAGTCCCATACTATCCCCTTCTATATCTATATAGTCTTTGACTTTGTCGCCCCACAGTTTTTTTAGGGCACATTTACTCTCCCCACCCTCCAATATTTTGTCTAGACTTGAGAGATCAGACCATGAGTCTTCCCAAAAGTGAGCTTTACTTCCATCTCTCACATCCTAGAAGAGATATTTGCAGACCACTTTTTTGCAATTTTGTATAAAATTCCAGATTTGGGATCTTGTCGGAGGATTAGAGATCGACAAAACATCTCCATCATTTCCATCACTCAAGTATTTCTGATTGAGGAGCTTGACCCATTTACTTTGGGGCTGGCAATGCATTTTCTAGACCAACTTCACACCTAAGGCTCTATTCTGGAGGTCCAAATGTTTGAAGCCCAGACCACCCTCTTCCTTTGTCCTACACAATTTCTCCCATGCGATTAAGGCAATCTTCTTTTTCTCTGTTGTACCCTTCCAAAAGAAGCGTCTATATAGTTTCATTAAGTTTGATATGCATCCACTTGGAAGACTCATTATTGACATTAAGTAGATGGGGAGCACAGATAGAACAACTTTGATGAGAGTGATTCTTCTGGCCCAAGTTAACCACTTTGCTTTCCAGGCAGACACTTTTGCATTAGTTTTGAGATTAAGAGGGTCCCAAAGGCCGGTCGACCTCACTCCTTTGGTCATAGGGACACCTAGATATGTGCAAGAAATCTCTCCCTTTTTGAAGCCAAGAACTCTCAAAATCTTCTATTCTTTTTGAAGAGGCGTGTTGAAGAAGGAGACTTCTGATTTTTTTTTATTCACTGCTTTTCCTAACGCCTTGGCATATCTTTCAAAAATAGATCTTATATGGACCACCTCCTTTCTCTTGGCTGCACCACATGCAAAGATAATATCGATTAATAAATAAAATGAATATTTATTAATGGATGATGTTTCAGATAAGTTAAGTTAAGATATTTTGAGGGAAAGTAGGATAATTAAATAATTAAAGATAATTCATGCATGACGGTAAGTGATTTAATTAAATAATTTAAAGATAATTATTTAATATTTAGAAGAAGGTTTGATATTTAATTAAATAATTAATTGATAACTATTTAATTAAAATAGATGAATAAGTTAAGTTAGCGACATAATTAAATGTTTATTTAATTAATCAGGAGGAATGGGGTTAAATTCGTGATGAAATATTGAATTAATTAAACAATTCAAGATTATTTAATTAATAGAGGGAAATAAGGTCAAATGATGGAAATGATGTTGATAGGGGATAAATGATGCAAATAATGTGAAATAATGCTAATAATGGAAAAATGCAGTTCGAGATGTGTGATATGTGTTAGACATTTTTACATGTCTACAGGTATAATTAAGCTCATATTTCACTAGGGTTCTATCAATGTAGTAGATGGCACTTTCTTTTCCTGACTCATTATGTTGTGCTAGAAGAGCACCTAGTGTTGATGTTGTTGAGATATACAAAATCAAAGGTTTATCTACAACTGGTGGTATCAACATCGATGGTGATGCAAGATAATCCTTTAATTGCTAGAAGACATGTAGGAATTTATCATCCCATTTGAATGCTATACCTTTGTGGAGAAGACGCGTAAATGGGTGATATTTATTAGGTTTTATGCAATAAACCTCCTAATAGACTATAGATTTCCTTGTAGACTTCAGAGTTGCTTAAGTGTTTTAGGTGGAGGCATCTCGATGATTGATTTGACTTTACAATGTCCACTTTGATACCTCTTCAAGATACTATGTATCCCAACAATTTCTTAGAACACACTGATAAATTGAGAGGGGGGTGAATTAGTATATACCACAAACTAATCCAATTAAACTTTATCAAAAAATATTTCTACTACCTTAAATAGATAAAGAATCAAACTATGCAATTCAAAGCACAAACGCATAATCATAACACTAGATTTATGTGGAAAACCCTAGAAGGGAAAAACCTCGGTGAGCAAGCTACTTAGATCTACTAGCCAAATCCAACCTCACAAATAAAACAAGATTTACAAAAAAAAATATGGGCTACAACCCCAAGGAAGCTACAAATCCCTGAAATACAATTTTTATGGCTTCAACCAAATGAAGCTACAACTTCCTACAAGCTACGAGAAGTTTACAAAAAGAGGCTACAACCTCTATACAAAATACTCAAGAAAACATGATGATCAATCACCTTTGCAGCATCAACACCCTCCATAATGACATGTATTTGTAACATCTCTATTCAACAACTCCTACTATCTTCAACACATATATACTCAGATCCGTACTCGCACATGCCTCCTCACATATTCAAACACACTCATACATTTTACAATAAACTTGATATTTTATTTATATCCTCTGCAAGCTTCAAAAAAATTCTCCTTTATCGTCCAAGATAAAACATGTAACATGAAACATGCAACAACCACAACAAGTCAGTTCCCAAGACATTTACGATAAGTAGAAATCAAATGTGGTTCAAACTAAGAGATAAGAAAGACCTATTTTACCTTATCACACATCTCCACATTGGTGCACACTTCCAAACACTTGGCACAATCATCTCAACACCAAATCTGCCCAACAAGCACTTAACCTTCTATACATTAGCTCCAAACCTAAATTAGTACTAGAGAGACCAAATAACATCATGCATATCACTTTAGAAACATTATATGACTTGCAAAAACATTCTCATACACTTCCTTCACAACTTCATGCTACTTCATGTTGGTGCAAACAAACATACACTGAACCCAACATCTCTTGCAAACTTTGAATGCACAGTCTTGAAATAGATATTAAAAACCAAACTTGCAGTACTCCTCAACACCTAAAACTTGAAATGAGAAAACATATAGACAATATGAACTTATCCTCCAAACAATAAAGCCAAATATTGTGATGCGGTGAAATGTGGTGGCTTTTAATTTCTCCCACTGACAATCCTAAATAGCAACATGATCTATGTTGGAACACATTTGTCATTGCGCTAAAATATTGACATGTTAATGCCCGATATATACGCAAGAGATAAATGGATCCACAGGAGGCAGTTAGTCCATGTCCCAAATCCAAAGGGAGACATTGTCGATTAGTCCAAAAATCCCCCCCTTAACATCACTTGAGGGGATTCAAACCCACAATCATGATTTTGACACCTTTTGTTGGAATACGTTTGTTATTGCACCAAAAGATCGGCCTGTTAACACTTGATACACACGCCATAGATAAATGAATCCATGGGAGGTAGTTAGTTCACGTCCTAAATTTGAAGGGAAATGTTGGCGATTAGTCTAACAATAAAGTATTTAAACATGCTTGAGTTACTCTCTTCTCTACACTTTTGAAACTCCAAAAATCTCAGTCACAGTGATTGGCACAGTTTTCCCAAGAAAACTTAGCTTACAATGTTGAAAAACTCAAACTATGCTTGTAAAAATCCTTCAAAAAATACCAAAACTAACAACAACAAATAACTCTCTACTCAAAATAGAGATTAGTGTCTATATATGATATGTATATAAGACTCAGACACTCTACAAACTAAGCTCCAACAAATAAAACTATGCCTGTAGGTGATGCTATTGAACTATCACAAGCTCACTAGAATCACATAGTTTAATGCTACTACCTTTCTCCTCACAATTTCTACCTTAAAGCATAATAAAAGTAATGAATATCACCCAAGAAGAATCCTCAAAAATGAATTCTTCCTTCTATCTATAAATCTCGTTGCTTCTCCAAACAAAACTCAAAAATATTAACAATACATAAAGAGAATGATAACAAAATGAATCCTTCTTTTCCTAGAGCCATCGCTGCTCTCTTCAAAAACCAAAACCTAGAATAAAAATTAATGCAATTGATATTTTCATTGCTCTTCCCCTCACAAAATTTGAGAGGTGAATAATAATATCCCACATACAAAAGAAATGTCTTTCTTTCCTTCTATATGTTGCGGATTCCCACTATGTCGTTGCTATCAATTACCAAACGACTTTTTTAATGTTTGGAACCCATTTCGAAATAATTAACATGCCAAAATAAGTATTCATCACCCCATAATTAAGGCTCGACTAATAGATTAATACACCATTCCTTTACTACTCTTACAATGGCTCTTTACTATGCAATCAAATGATACTTTTAACCACCACTTAGTGGCCGCAACAAATGACAAGAGTTGATGCGCCTCTTTAATGGCCATCACCATGGCTTTAATGCCATATAACTTTCCTTTATTCAAGCCTTCAATGGAGGATTATATGCCCCACAATATTGGAAAATCGAAGAAACAAGATGATATATATATATATATATAAATATCACTTTATTTAAATTCTTTACCAAAATAGAATAAACCAAGACTCGACAAGGTTTAACCTAGTCCTTCGACTCTACTCAACCTAATTTTAAACAAAACACAATAATTGACTCAACGATAGAATTAGGGTAGACCTATGCGAGTGTGTGCTTCAACTCAATTGACATTAACTTGTTATTTTTGAAGTCTATAATCCTCTCTTCGGCGATACTCTCCCTCTCCATCTGGAGGGTAAGAAACTAGTCCTACATTTCACTTACAAAATCCAATCAAATAGTTAGCTTGTTCTTAATCACATCATCATAATTTTGATTAAACAATAATAATAATCATCAAAATTAAAATACTTTGCATTGCATTTAGTCTCATCAAAATGTTGAATAACATATATAATCATCGTTAGATATCAAAACCATTTTAATGTAAAAAGTTAAAAGTAATTTGTAAAACAAAATCGGGGTGTAACAGTGAGCCCAAGATATTAGCTTTTGAAGTTGAACTACAAAACAAAAACTTGCACTTGAGAGGGGGGCCAAAAATTAAAAAAACTTTTGCTAATTTTAACACTACATCATTGGTAAGTCGGTGGAACTTCCACAAACTTTAGAGGTGCCACCTAATGTGGAAGTCTACCAACTAGTTTAAAACCTTTGCTAGATCTAGAACATGGGCTAAATTTGGAGCCTTTGCTAAATTTGACCAAGCTGCCAAATTTTCCACCAAATATGGTGAATTGCTAGATTTGGGGGTTGTTGATTTTTTTAATTTTTTATTTATTTGAAAAGATTTTAATAATAAAAATTATTATTTTAAATTTCTTTTTTTTAGATTCAAAACAAAAAATATATAAAGTGGGGAGACATGTGGGACCTCAATCCAAGTGGGGTTTAAAAGAGGTTGTTGCCTCTTTAAAGGGGTGACACCCTTTGTATAGGGCCCGACAGACCCTATGCAAGGTTCTTGTCGAGTACCCTAAATTTCTTTTATTTGTTTGCAAAAAAAATTACAATAAAAAAATGCAATTATTTTTTATTTTGTTTTTTAAAAATATTTAAATTTTGCAAAAAAATTATATATATATTGAAAAATAATACTATACAGGGGTTAGGCTGTATGACCTAACCAACAATTTTTTTTTAAGAGGGCGATTTTTTTCCAAAATCAATGATTTGATAGTTGATCTATAAGTTCTCGGGCCTACTAAGCATGGTGGAAGGGTCAAATTTGACCAAAAATGCTCTGAAAATATGACTACCTTTTGGATCTAGCAACCAACACCCAACTTCAAACCCTTGCAAATCTTGCCTCCAATGTCCAACTAAGACAAAACAAAAGGAAATTTTCACTTTCTTAGGCACTTTGGATGCGATGGTGAGATCAAATTTTCTCCACCAATCTTCAAAAATATACTTACAATACAAAGCCAAAAGAGGAACCCCCCATAATATGGTATTTTTGTCACACGTTTCTGATTCTCCAAATCATCCAAGGATGCACAAGAAGAGCATACTCAATGCTTCAAGAAAATACAATATATGCACTCAAGATCTCTTAAAAGACTAACCAAAGGAAGTCAACTTTCTATGATACCATGTAAGATTTGGCTATGGAGATAGCCACCCAAAATCTAAAGGCCTATGGAAAGTACACGATACTCATAATATCAATATGATAAGAATAAATTGTATTCCTATCAAATAATGCAAACATATTTGATGTACAATGTGTGAGAGACCCTTGGTTATATATCCAAGGTGAGACATATGATTAGACAAGATCATGACAAGTTTCTTAATCCTATGACATGAGACAACTAATCTTAAATGACCTAGGACACAAAAAGTAAATGACAAAGGACAACATAAGATTATGACAAGTGTCTTAATCTTATGATATAAGACATAAATAGATATGATTCTATGTGTATCTTAAGTAAACCTAAGTGAGAAGATGTGAAAGGGACCTAATAATGGAACTGGTTAAGTAAAACTCTTATTCACACCAACAAGATGCTATAATTAATGCTCAAATAAATGTAGAAATTAAATAAATTGTGTATGGATACTTAGCTTTTACTTTGATGCTAATGTCTCTATCTAGATGTTAGGGATATATTTGTCCACATGCCATAATTTTGTAACATGTCATTGACTTAAAAATATGATTCCATACTATTTGGGTTCACTTATGTGAGTACAAAAATGATTCCCATGTGTGAAAACTTGAACTTGATGTGTGGATCTAAACCTATAACTCACATATTTGAATTGGGAGAACTTTGCAATCTAAAACATGTTCCCCTTAATTTCTTGTATGTGAATTTGTTTCAGGACATGTGTTTAGAAACAACTATAAAGAATTTTCCAAGTTGTGAAGGTCATGATCTCCTTAGCTAGATCCCTATATGTGAAAGTAAAGTACCTTAAGTTCCTAATTAATCTAATAAGAAGAACCAAACAAATAAGTTGGATCTACAATAATTTCAATAGAGTAATGGCACATTATAGAAAGAAGGGAAGATGAAGATGAACACAACAAAAAACACACAATATAACCTAGGAAAATCCTCATAAGGAAAAACTCCAACTTCTATATCACACAACTAATGTATTAGTTTTCAATACTCTCACATTTGTAGATTTTCAATGCTTCACATTAGACAAATATTAAGAATTTGAAGAAAATGCGTTGTAGACTTATTAAAAAACACTTACAATCTTCATCTCAGGCCCTTAAAATATAAGGTAAGTATCCCTACGAAACCATCAATGGTTTATCAAAAGCATGAGCCATAATTAGGTCAAAGTGGTCCACATTCAACCCATGCATCCCTTTCCAAAAATATTTCCTATAGGAATAGAATGTAACTCTCGATTTGATTGTTTAACCCTATGACCAAGGGGGTCTAATGTAATTCCCAAGCACTTCGAGATGAGACAATAATTGCACTCACACAAATCTTCCACATGATTATATTAAGTTGGTCAAAGATATTAGTCATACTTTGACTAATAACACTAAATTTAGTAAATTTGTGTAATTGTCTGTAATGAACCAATCGTACACTGAAGTAAATTTTCCTAAGTTTTCACTGTGTGAGTAAATAAACTATGTAACAAACCATTGCAATAAAAAAATTCTTTTCTTTATTGAGAATATATGAACAAAGATGCCATCACAATGTGCAACAAGGATTCCATTTCTATATAATAATTTCACAAATTACAATATTCCAAGAATGTACACAATTACATACATAGCTCAACTGAGCTTCAGAGCATAAGATATAGGTGGTCCATGATCTTCCTTTCAAAACATTTGATTATGTCACCCGCTGAGGAGGAGAAGCATCACTCAAGCGCTTTTCTGCCAACCACAGACTCATATGCGGTCCCTCGCACATCTATCAATGATAGATGGCCCTACCCTTCAATGAAGAGATTGGTTGAGTAACTCTATATGAAAAACCACACTGAGCTTAGTGTTGTACCCTACATGACTAGAATTTGTATTCCCTACAATTTGCTACTAGCATGCACTACATAGACACAATGAACTAACAGTGGAGCCAAAGGAAATCACACTACTTTGGCCAAAGTGTTCTCACGTACTTTGAGTGAAGGTCAACATTCACTTACACTTCTAAATCTCATTTTGATTTAAGGCCACTATATTCTATGCAAGGTAATCCCTCCTATAGATAAAATCTTACCTCAGGATTCCCTATCATTAATTCCACATACTCTAGGTTATTCCTATTCTTTAAAGTAAATGTAAAAGTTCCCTCCCTTCATTGGACTCACATTCCCAGGAGTAACCCCCTAGCTAAATTTTATAATTAAATAACTAAGCTACAAGCAACTCTTATGCTACACATGTTTAAATCATATCTAGAATATAAAACCTATGAAAAACATAGATCTACCATTGTGCATATTAAGCTAGGTTTTATGTTTTCAATAAAGTGTTGTTGCACTGTAGTTTAATTGCAAGTTTCATTCCCTAAGTGTTTTTTAGCACAACTTGATAGTTTTCACAATTTTCCCTTCTGCTGTTTTGTTTTCAATAAGTGCCAAGGTGTCATTCATACTGTCAAGTTTGAGTTACAAAAGTTCTGAATCTATTTTCCTAAGTCATGAGCCTAGTTTCTGATATACTTCATGCCCAAGGATAGGTTTAGACAATAGGTCAGAATGTTTAGCAGGAAAACATGCAGCAAATGTTGCCAAAAATGTTACCATATTTTCACCCATAGGCTCAATCAGGTGGAGTGTATTGATTTTAAACTAATAAAATGATATACATTTTATTAACTTTCCTTCATTACATTCAAATTTATAAATGAAACAATCTAGAAAAGATTACAGATTAATGCATTCATACACATGCATGCAACAGAAGAAAGATTTTGATCTTTTCAGAACAAAGTAATCTTTATTGAATGTATAAGTGCACATTGTCTCATACAAGCCATGAGACTAACCTTTGCTTATTCAATACAAATTATGAAAAATTCATACATGAATAAGTAAAGAAAAGAAATGAATGTGCATAGAAGGAAGGGAACCAGCCATTGCCTGTGAATGACTAGTCTTTTGACTGATGTCATTTTGTTCTGTTGTTGCCCCGAGCTTCATCTTTTACTCCTAGTTCATGTTCTTGAAAAAGAAGCAAGCAATGGTGTTAGAGTATACTCTTAGGAATGACTGATTACAAACATTATATACACATTCACCCTATGCATGTATAAACCAATCATAATGTATATTAAATAAGTTATGTGTACATTTTAGGTGTCCCAGAAAACCATTGGAATCATCAAACACACCCAAAATATACATTTTTTTTCTAACTTGTTTGCTTCATGTGCAGCTATAGGTGTAGTCATGTCTTTGTTTTGATCAATTACAAAATGAGTGGTGGAAATGTGGCTCCCACAAGGGTTGAGCCCAGCTCATAATTTATCACAACCTTTTAAGTACATTTAAGTGTATTCAAAACAGATTACCATGTCAGGAATCTACAACAACAACTTTTAAGATGCAAACTACAGGGTCACTGTAGTAGTGAATAATAAATACTTGAGGTAGTGGGTTGTCAAAGTGCAGTAACAGTCATGAAGTAAAGCCTCCATATTGACATTTATATCACAAAAGTCTTTTAGAGGACAATGGTCATTGTTTGATTCTAATAATAAATGGGAGTCTTGTTGTAGAGAAATACATGATAAGCAACTGAGGTGGAGAGATCATAAGAATAGTATGATCATATAAATATGGGAATACAGTGGCATTGATACTACAGGATGCTTTAAGGACTATCATATCATAGAAATCACTCAGGCAACAAAGAAAATTATCAGATCTTTTCAAAAAATTGTTCCATTTCAAATATTCATGTACATTGATATTATTACAATGAATACAAGACAAGACAACTTCCTAATGACAAATGAGATATATCCTCTGATGGTGATAGTTTTTGTAGAAATTGTGATACCCACAAGGGTGAAAACCTCGACCTGGAAAATACAAAAAAGGATACAACAATCCAAATTGTGGATCTACATGAGTGATAATGAGCTGAGAATGGAGGTTTTAAAGTCTATAGAAAAGAAAGTAAATGTAGAGCCATGAGTAAAGATGGGAAACAACAACATTTGAAGGTCACCCAAGAACCAACAATACATAAAAATTTACAAAAAAAAGCATGATGATGGCCATATTTTTTTGAAGACCTAGACAATAAACAGTAATTACATTCTTTTCTATGAAATACACAAAAATCAATTTTTTTAGCATTTATTCATGAAATGAGTAAGAGAATGCATTGCTATACATGAAAGAAGGTAAATACAGAGAAATGTATGAGAAATACACAAAGACTGTAAAATTATCTTCATATCTTGTAATGGTTAAGTTGTACGTGGGACAAAGTCGTCAGATTTCTGCAACGAAAACTCCATAGATATAGGCATACATCTCAAAGGAAGCATGGTGGCTATTGAATGAACAAGTAATAGGAAATGAAACAAGTGAAATGGGTAAGAATGCCTAGAAAGTGAGCCCGCAACCATGCTTTCTTTTCTTCATTTCTACTTGAAAATTTAAACATAGAGTCATCAACTAGAAGTCACAACAGATAATGTCAACTACGGAAACAAAGAGGGGTTTCTAGAAAATAAAACTTTCTTATGCTTTTAACAAACTTCTAGAAGTGGGGATACAGGATGGAAAAAGACAATGCTATAGAAATCTTTATTTTACTTCCATTTTCAACAGGAGAATATGTAAAAAATGGCATGAAAAGCTTTTGAAAAATACAAAGTTCCAGCCCTGTGCGAGGTCAAGCTTACCCCAGTATGCAGGAGTTGAAAGCTGATAGAAACTCCCATGAAAGCCTTCTTAGGAAACCCTCCTGGCGGCACAACCCTCAACCATGAAGGAATAAAAAAAAAAGAGATGAAAAAACATACAGAATGGGTCAGAAATCACATAAAGTCGAGTCCATGGAGGGCCTACGTGAGCAAAAAATAAAGATATTTTCTCAAAATGTTCTTCTAAAAACGTCCCAGTTTATTTCTGAAGAAGAATCAACAATTTTTTTGCACAAAAATCTCGACTGCAAGCTGCAAATTCATGGCTTCCACAGACTTCCAAACCCTCATCACTAGCGGCGTTCGAGCTTCGGCTAAAAGCTTCTTGCAAAATGAATGATAAAGTTTCATTCTTTTTTTTTTGTTTTAGGGTTGAAACCCTATTGATGGTGATAGAGACATTTTTTTGCCTTATCTTTTTAATAAAATCCATGTCAACTAATACCATCGTGGGTTTTTGTTTTTCAAATATGTAATGTGACTTAGGTGCTATTGTCATAGTCATAAATGCATGGAGTTAGGTGCTATTTTTTGCATTGCTTTATATTGTAGAATGTTTGAATTTAAATGATAACTTATAAATCATTTAATTCAAGCATTATTTTTAAATGCAAGAAAATCGAAAAATATGTCCATATGAATAAGTCATAGGAATTTTTCCAACGTATGACAATGAAGGAAGGAGATATGTTTGATTTATGACTGGGAGGGAAAATAGGAGCATGTGCTCATATGGCTAAGTCTTGGAAGAAGTAATGAAGATATATGCTTGTGTTGATGACATACCACGAATGGAGGGAGGTCCAGTTGAATTAGTTGACAAACATGTACCACAAATATTGGAGCTATTTTTGACTCTTTTATGAGCTTTGGATGGCATTTTGAAGCTTTTGAGTTGTCATCATGTTTGACATGGTCAAACTTGACAATTTCAACATTTTTGAGCTTTTGTGGATGAAATCTAGAAGCTAGATTTGTGGGTTTATTGTTGCATCCGACCCAAGATGCTTCTAGGTCCTTTTTTGGTGGAACCACTTGATCTTGGCTACTTATGCCTTTTGTAACTCATTTTGAATTTAGTTCTTTGATGCATTTTCTGGAGATTGTGAATTTGGCAGTCCTTTGCTACAGTATTGAGCATGCTTTGTAACTCAACACTTTGGAGTATGAAATATAGAATTTACCTTGGACACCATTGATGATCATATTTTTCCTTCTTGTTCTTGCAAGCATTGTGCATTACCAGGTGATTGATAAAGTTGTATGTGAAATTTTCTCTATTTTCATATAACTTTGTCTTACATATCATGCCTTTTTTGCAAAAATAAAGTTATGTAGGTTATGAATTGTGTTAAAATTGCATATATACCTTTTCAATTTGTGAAACTTTCCTTTCCTACTTGAGAGTGTATGCAAGTCAAACCTTTTCATGAAGCATTTATGCATAATGTTACAGTAACATGTTGTGCAGTGCAATATTTATCATCAGCTTTCAAGTGTATGTTAACCTGAATGTCTCATAGCTCATGTCAGTTTGGTGTATCACCATAGAAAGTAATATTTACCACTTTTAGTTTTATTCATTTTTTGCAAATCCTTCTCCCTTTTCCTTACAAAGAATCAGTAGTTAGGTGATAACCAATAGGAAGCCGACCTTCTCTAAGGTTTGATCTCGCTTAGGTACTCACACCTTATGATTATTCCCATGTTTCGCTAGATTGTTGAATTCTAAATTCAACAGGGTGCAGATTTTAGTGATAACAATTTTGGCACGCCTGGTGGGACATGTCCATTAATGCAATTTGCTCGTTTTATGTGCAACCAGTGATTTCCAAACCTTTTAGAGGTTATTAGCATATCTGGTGACTTTGTGAGGTGTAAGAGCAGTAAAATCAATGTTGTAGCAGCACATGAGAAGAATACAAACAAGGAGTTCCAAGGATTTTGAGTATTTGTAGCTGTCACCACCCAAAAGACAAGGCAAGACAGCAAAGAGAACTCCTCCATCAAAAAGAGTTCAGTTAACACCACCTAGTGTTAGGAAAGAGTTTTTCTTCTCACCACCAAGGAGAAGAGGTAGACCATCTAAAAGACAGAGTGGTACACATTCTGCATCATCAAGATTCAGAATAGTAAGGTCATCCTCTAGCAACCCAAAACATATCACATTTGTTGGTTTTTCAGGTTTTGTACCTGTGTTTTCAAGTTTTGTTGCTTCAATTTTTGTTGTTCAGACTCAAACAATTCCATCTCATCCACCTCTAATGGCTGCTAGAAACCAACCTTTTGTGCCATTTAATGGAGGCAGTCCATTAAATCTTGCACAACACAATGATATCCCAGTTGCTACCTTAAAAAGCTTGCCAATTTTCACTGGGGAGGATTAGACAACACCAATTGAGCACATAAGGGATGTTGCTTCACTTTGTGGTGTTCACCACATAACTCAAGAAGACGTAGTTGTAAGGCTACTTGGTGCATCATTCAAGGGAAGAGTTTTGCAGTGGTTCAGAAGTCTAGGAGTTGGCACCATTGCAACTTGGGATGAATTAAGAGATAAACTGCATAAATAGTTTCAGGATAGATCAGATAATTTTTCCTTGTTAGAGAAGCTAACTACTATAAATAGAGCTCCTCAAGAGAAAATGACAGACTTCAATTTTCAGTTCCAGAGAACTTGTGACAAAATCCCTGCTACAATGAGGCCTCCTCCAGAATATGCATTCTTGTATTATTTAAAAGATATCAACAGTGATATAGTTGTTATGACATAGTCAATGGGAGGGGTGTCTTTACCAGATGCATATGAGACAACAATTAGAGCAGAAAATTGTTTAATTCAAGCAGGTAAAATTTCTCCTAGGCCACCAATGCCTATTTTTCCAGAAATCTAGCCTAATATGCCACTACAAATTCCACCTTTTGCACTATTTCTTGTTGCTCCAACATTACCAAATACTGGTAAACAAGAAGTTATAGTCCCAACTCAATCACAAGAGTTGCAGGAAATTAAAGAGAGTTAGTAAAAAATTGAAAATATTTTACAGACTTTTGGGAACAAGTTGGTCAGCTTAGAGAAGCAGCAATTTTATACCAGACCTTATCAACAGCAAGGTCAGACTTCAAATCAACAGTACCAAGACAATAGGCAACAATATCAAGGTAACTACCAAGGTCCAAGACAAAATGTAAACACAAGGCCTTTTCAGGCATATAATCCAACACCTGTTAGTGCAGCTAGGGACCTTGTCCCTGTTCAAAATAATCTTGTTGATTATGAGTGGTGCTCTCTATGCAACCAACCACATAATCAAACCACATGCTCTAATGGGCTTATAAATCAAGAATTAATGGTGCAGAATGCTTCAAGTTCACAACAAAATACACCTAATGATGGAGCTCCACAATAGCAAGAGTAGCTTACAAATGATGCCACTCTGCTTAACTGGCAGGGAGAAGAATTATGTGGAGTTAATGCAGATGATTCTCTAGTTTCAGCAAACACAAGAGCAAAGAAAAGAGCTCTAGAGCTTGAACAAACAGCTGATAAAGGAAAAGTAGCAGCTACAGAACCATCTACATCACAAATGCCTCACATTTTGCAGAGGAATCAACAAGTTGCTACCAAGGAGCAGCCACACATGCAAGTTGATCATGCTAGTATAAAGGTCCATCAAAAGGTAAATCCGACTGTGCCTTTTAACATCATCGTTAATATGAAAAAGATGAACATAACAATGTCTATGTGGGATTCATTAGCTATTCCAAGTCAGAAAGACATGCTACAGTCAACTCTGTCAAATTTGAAATTGTTTGATGAGCCACTAGTAGGTCAAGTTAGAGCTATTTTAATAATTGATCCTCAAGATGATAAACAACCCATCAAAGAAGCGAGTAAGGATATCAAACCACCTCCGTTTTATGTATCAGTGATTATAGGTGATAAGCTAGTCCATAACTGTATGGTAGATAGTGGAGGTAGTAGCTCTGTAATGCCAAAGTAGATTGTTGATAAACTAGGACTAAAGTATCAACCTTTAGAGAAGGGAGTTATTCAATCATATGGGACCTCAATTAATACCTTAGGTGTCATCAAAGGCTTGAGCCTTACACTTCATGCTTGTCCAAATTTTTCAGTTCCACAAGATATATGTGTAATAGATCTACCACCTTTCTTTGCCTTGTGTCTTTCAAAAGACTTTACAACCAAGATAGGAGGTTATGTTTCTGTTGATTGGTCACATACATTGTTTAGAACGAGATATGGAACTAAGGTTACCATAAAGTTTGAAAATTTGGCCAAGGATCACATAGAGCCTTATAATCCAAGTATAATTAATGTTGTTCCAACTGCTGTAGACACAAACTGTGTTGTTTTTACTGATAGTGAGCTTGTTGTTGCTCAAGAGCTGCAAGCTGAAATTGTTCCTGATGTGTTGTTACATGAATGGGCAGTAGAAAATGTAATGGACAGCCCTGATGACCTCATTCAGGATGCTGGTATGGGTAATTATGTGTTGTATGAACCTGATGCAGAGGTTCCAAACCTTGAAAAGAGTCCAGATTTGTTATTACAACAACAAAATGAACTTTGAGAAATGTATTTTGATGGTTCCAGAAGTAAAAATGGAGCTGGTGGAGGTGCAATGCTTGTTTCTCCACAAGGTGATAAGTATTTTTCATCCTTCAATTTTTCTTTTGCATGCTCCAATAACACTGTTGAATATGAGGGACTTATTCAAGGTCTTGAATGGGAAAGAAAGAGAGGAATAAACTGCCTAAAGGTCTATGGAGATAGTGAACTAATCATTAATCAAGTTAGAGGCTTGAGTGTTGCTAAGAATGATGCATTGAAGTCCTATAGGAATAGAGTGTGGGATATAATAGAGGAATTTGATGCCTTCAACTTGGTTTCTATCCCAAGAAATCAAAACAAACATGCAGAAAGACTTGCTGACATTGGAGCATAGTTTGATATCCCCAATGATATCAAGAAGGAGAAGGTACAAAAGTATGTCAAAGTAATAATCAGACCTTTCATTCTAGACAACAACGTTAACTGGTAGGTATTCGACAGTGATGAGCATATTTTATCTTTTCTACTCCAAGAGGATCAGTTTTCTATAGTGAATCAAGAGAAGCTTAAAAAAAAGTATGATGATCAAGTCATACAGCTAAAAACAAATAAATTACCCAAAGGTTTAGTTACCTTGGAATCTATTTTCAACACCGATGATCAGCTTAAGAAGAGTAAAGTCAGTATTCAAGTCAAAGAAGACCATTATGAAGAAATTGAAATCTTTAAAGGTAAGCTTCTTAAGTTAGGAAAAATCTGTTCAACTGAAGATAGAAAGGATTTTATAGCTTTATGCCAAGAGTTTCATGATGTTTTTGCTTGGCAATATTCTGATTTAAAGGGTTTTGACCCTCATATTGCTCAACATACAATTGAATTAGAACCTGATGCTAACTTGTTAGGCAAAAGCAGAGACCTTTGAACCCCAAGTTGAACCTTTAATGATCAAAGAGCTAACTAAGTTAGTTGAGGGGGGTATTACATTTCCAATTAAACACACATCTTGGGTTTCTAACCTTGTTTCAGTTAGAAAGAAAAATGGGGAGATAAGATTATGTGTAGATTTTAGAGATCCTAACAGAGTGTCTTTAAAAGATCATTACCCATTACCCTCCATGGAACAAATTCTTCAAGTTGTTGCTAGTTCAGAGAAATTTTCTCTTCTAGATGGTTATTCTGGTTATAACCATATTTTAGTCAAGGAAGAGGATACGTATAAAACAACATTTACAACAAAGTGGGGCACTATGGCCTAAAAGAGAATTCCTTTTGGCTTATCTAACGCTGGTGCCACATTTCAGAGGGCCATGGATATGGCGTTTTAGAGTCTAATTCAAAAGTTTTTGCTTGTTTATCTAGATGGCATAACAGTATATTCTAAAAATGCAGATGAACACTTATCACATCTTAAGCAAGTTTTTGAAAAATGCAGAGAGTATGGTATTTCTCTCAATCCGAAAAAAAAGTATATTTGTTGTTCATGAAGGTAATTTGTTAGGACATATAGTGTCAAAGGAAGGAATTACTATTAACCCTGAGAGAGTCAAAGCCATACTTGAGCTGCCATTACCCAATCATAAGAAAGGATTGCAAAGCTTTTTAGGTAGAATCAAATTTTTGAGAAGATTCATACCCGATGTTGCAAATCTATTACAACCTTTGACTGACATGCTTAAGAAAAATACAGCTTTCAGTTGGACTAAAGAAGCCAAATGTAGCTTTGAATAAATCAAAGAAACTTTAGCATCAACCCCAACACTGGTAAATCCAGATTTCACAAAATACTTCATTCTATATGCTTTTAGTAGCATTAGTTCAATTTCTGCTATGCTGGTTCAGAAAAATAATGATGATTTAGAGCATCCAATAGCCTTTTTAGTCAAGGTCTAGCTGATTATGAGCAGAAATATACATTTGTTGAGAAACATGTTCTTGTTGTGATCAGAATTTTAAAGAAATTTAAGCCTCTCATCTCTAACAATAAGATACATGTTATGGTTGCGCACCCTAGTGTGCAAAAATTCCTACTAAGTAAAGACCTGAGTGAGAAAAGAGCAAGGTGGATCACACGAGTTATGGAGTTTGATGTTGATATTAAAATTACAAAACTTGTCAGAGGTAGAGGACTTTGTGAATAGTTAGCCTCGACTCCTGAAGATGAACAAAAAACAAAATCAGAGACTGTTTTAGTCAATGATAATGAGCCTTAGAATGTTGTACTTGTGTTAGATGTAAGTTGGGTTCAAGATATGACTCATTTTCTACAAACTGGTGAATGCCCACCAGGTTTGGACAGAACTAAAAGAAGATACTTCAGGCTATAGTCAATTCCATATGTGCTCATTGATAATATTCTTTTTAGGAAAGATTTGAATGGTGTTTTATTAAGATGTATTGACACTGATCAAACAGAAAAAGTACTTCATGAGTTTCATGATGGAACTTCAGGAGGTCACTTTGCTCCAAGAATAACAACATGGAAAATTATGAGAGTTGGTTACTATTGGCCAAGCTTTTTTAAAGATGCCCATGCTTGGGAAAATAAATGTGTAAAATGTGCTCTTTTTGCAGGAAAAGGGAGGCTGCCAGCTTTTCCTCTACAGCCAATTCAGATTGAGCATCCCTTCATAAAATGGGGCATTGACTTTATTGGACCAATAAATCCACCCTCCAATGCTAGTCACAAGTGGGTGCTTAGAGCCACTGACTATTTTACATGTTGGACAAAAGCAGTAGCTTCGAAAGAAGCTAATGAATCTTTTGTTTTGAGATTTTATGAGGACATAGTAACTAGGTTTGGAGTCCTTGATTTCATCATTTCAGATAATGCTCTTGCATTTGTTAGATTAAGAGTTACATATTGGGTTGTAAGACATGAAATCCATTTAAATACCTCCTCAAATTATTACCCATAGGGTAATGGTTTGGCTGAAAGTACAAATAAAAATATGATCAGGATTATTAAAAGAATCATGGAGGAGAATCAGAGAGTTTGGTACACCAAATTGAAATCTTCTCTATGGGAAGATAAAATAACTCCTAAGAGGTCAATTGGAAATTCCCCATATGTTCTGGTTTATGGAAAGGAGGTAAGATTGCCTCTATCTGTAGAGTTACTAGCTCTTGACATTGTACATCAATTGGAGATGCTTGAAGAATAGGACCCAATGTCTGTTAGATATGTTGAGCTCATGAAGCTTGAAGAAACAAGAAACAAGGCAATAAAGTCTTTGGAGTATCATCAACTCCAAACAAAGAGGGTCTTTGATAAGAAAGCTACACCTAGAGTTTTAAAGGAGGGTGATGTTGTTCTCAAGTGGGATGTGTTGAAGAGTAGGCCAGGTAAACACTCAAAGTTTGACAACTTCTCAACTGGCCCATTTGTAATCACTGAATGCAAGGAGCATAATGCATTCCAGTTATCAAAGATGAATGGAGAAATCTTGCCAATCCCAGTTAATGTGATTTACCTCAAACGTTGTTTTGAGGTATGATCTACCATTGTGCATATTAAGTTAGGTTTTATGTTTTCAATAAAGTGTTGTTGCACTGTAGTTTAATTGCAAGTTTCATTCCCTAAGTGTTTTTTAGCACAACTTGATAGTTTTCCAAGTTTTCCCTTTTGTTGTTTTGTTTTCAATAAGTGCCAAGGTGTCATTCATACTGTCAAGTTTGAGTTACAGAAGTTTTGAATCTGTTTTCCTAAGTCATGAGCTTAGCTTCTGATATACTTCGTGCCCAAGGATAGGTTTAGACAACTGGTTAGAATGTTTAACAGGAAAACATGCAACAGATGTTGCCAAAAATGTTACCAGATTTTCACCCATAGGCTCAATCAGGTGGAGTGTATTGATTTTAAGCTAAGAAAATGAGGTACATTTTATTAACTTTCCTTTATTAAATTCAAATGTATAAATGAAACAATCTAGAAAAGATTACAGATTAATGCATTCATACACATGCATGTAAAAAAAGAAAGATTATGATCTTTCCAGGAAACAAAGTAATCTTTATTAAATGTATAAGTGTACATTGTCTCATACAAGCCATGAGACTAACCTTTTCTTATTCAATACAAATTATGAAAAATTCATACATGAATAAGTAAAGAAAAGCAATGAATGTGCATAGAAGGAAGGTAACCAACCATTGCCTGTGAATGACTGGTCTTTTGACTGATGTCATTTTGTTCTGCTGCTACCTCGAGCTTCATCTTTTGCTCCTAGTTCTTGTTCCTAAATAAGAAGCAAACAATGGTGTTAGAGTATACTCTAAGCAATGACTTATTACAAACATTATATACACATTCACCCTATGCATGTATAAATCGATCATAATGTGTATTAAATAAGTTATGTGTACATTTTAGGTGTCCCAGAAAACCATTGGAATCATCAAACACACCCAAAATATACATTTTTTTTCTAACTTATTTGCTTCATGTGCAGCTATAGGTGTAATCATGTCTTTGTTTTGATCAATTACAAAATGAGTGATGGAAATGTGGCTCCCACAAGGGTTGAGCCCAACTCATAATTTATGCACAACCTTTTAAGTACATTTAAGTGTATTCAAAACATATTACCATGTCAGGAATCTACAATAGCAGCTTTTAAGATGCAAACTACAGGGTCACTGTAGCAGTGAATAATAAATACTTGAGGCAGTGGGTTGTCAAAGTGCAGTAAAAGTCATGAAGTAAAGCCTCCATATTGACAGTTATATCATAGAAGTCTTTTAGAGGACAATGGTCATTGTTTGATTCTAATAATAAATGGGAGTCTTGTTGCAGAGAAATACATGATAAGCAACTGAGGTGGAGAGATCATCAGAACAACATGATCATATAAATATGGAAATATAATGACATTGATACTACAGGATGCTTTAAGGACTATCATATCATAGTAATCACTCAGGAAACAAAGAAAATTATCATAGCTTTTCAAAAAATTGTTCCATTTCAAATATTCATGTACACTAATATTATTACAATGAATACAAGACAAGAAAGCTTCCTAATGGCTAACCAAATGAGACATATCCTCTGACGGTGACAGTTTTTTGTAGAAATTGTGATACCCACAAGGGTGAAACCCTCGACCTGGAAAATACACAAAAGGCTACAACAATGCAAATTGTGGATCTACAGGAGTGATGATGAGCTGAGAATGGAGGTTGTAAAGTCTACAGAAAAGAAAGTAAATGTAGAGCCATGAGTAAAGATGGGAAACAACATCTGAAGGTCACCCAAGAACAGAAAATACATAAGAATTTACAAAAAAAAGCATGCTGATGGCCATATATTTTTGAAGACCCAGACAATAAATAGTAATTACATTCTTTTCTATGAAATACACATAAATCAATTTTTTTAGCATTTATTCATGAAACAAGTAAGAGAACGCATTGCTAAACATGAAAGAAGGTAAATACAGAGAAATGTATGAGAAATACACAAAGAATGTAAAATTATCTTCATATCTTGTAATGGTCAAGTTGTACTTGGGAAAAAGTCCTTATATTTCTACAACAAAAACTCCATAGATATAGGCATACATCTCAAAGGAAGCATGGCGGCTATTGAATGAACAAGTAACAAGAAATGGAACAAGTGAAATGGGTAAGAATGCCCAGAAAGTGAGCCTGCAGCCATGCTATTTTTTCTTCATTTCTACTTGAAAGTTTAAACACAAAGTCATCAACTAGAAGTCACAAGAGATAATGTCAACTACGGAAACAAAGAGGGGTTTCCAAAAAATAAAACTTTCTTATGCTTTTAACAAACTTCCAAAAGCAGGGATACAGGATGGAAAAAGACAATGCTACAAAAAAAATTATTTGACTTCCATTTTCAACAGGAGAATATGTAAAAAATGGCATGAAAAGCTTTTGAAAAATACAAAGTTCCAACCCTGTGTGAGGTCAAGCTTACCCTAGTATGCAAGAGTTGAAATCTGACAGAAACTCCCATGAAAGCCTTCTCAAGAAACCCTCATGGCAGCGTAGCCCTCAGCCATGAAGGAATACAAAACAAAGAAGAGATGAACAAACATACAGAATGGGTGAGAAATCACATAAAGCCACGGCCATGGAGGGCCTGCGCGAGCAAAAAATATAGATATTTTCTCAAAATGTTCTTCTAAAAACTTACTAGTTTATTTATGAAGAAGAATCAACAAGTTTTTTGCACAAAAATCTTGACTACAAGCTGCAAATTCATGGCTTCCACAGACTTCCAAACCCTCATCACTGGCGGCGGTCGAGCTTCAGCTAGAAGCTTCTTCCAAAATGAATGATAAAGTTTCATTCTTTTGTTTTGTTTTAGGGTTGAAACCCTATTGATGGTGATAGAGACTTGTTTTTTTGCCTTATCTTTTTAATAAAATCCATGTCAACTAATACCATCGTGGGTTTTTGTTTTTCAAATATGTAATGTGACTTAGGTGCTATTGTCATAGTCATAAATGCATGGAGTTAGGTGCTATTTTTTGCATTGCTTTATATTGTAAAATGTTTGAATTTAAATGATAACTTATAAATCATTTAATTCAAGCATTATTTTTAAATGCAAGAAAATAGAAACATATGTACATATGAATAAGTCATAGGAATTTTTCCAACGTATGACAATGAAGGAAGGAGATATGTTTGATTTATGACTGGGAGGGAAAATAGGAGCATGTGCTCATATGGCTAAGTCTTGGAAGAAGTAATGGAGATATATGCTTGTGTTGATGACATGCCATGAATGGAGGGAGGTTGAGTTGAATTAGTTGACAAACATGTGCCACAAATATTGGAGCTATTTTTGACTCTTTTATGAGCTTTGGAGGGTATTTTGAAGCTTTTGAGTTGTCATCATGTTTGACTTGGTCAAACTTGACAATTTCAACATTTTTGAGCTTTTGTGGATGAAATCTAGAAGCTAGATTTATGGGTTTATTGTTGCATCTAACCCAAGATGCTTCTAGGTCCTTTTTTGGTGGAACCACTTGAGCTTGGCTACTTATGCCTTTTGTAACTCATTTTGAATTTAGTTCTTTGATGCATTTTCTAGAGATTGTGACTTTGATAGTCCTTTGCTACAGTATTGAGCATGCTTTGTTACTCAACACTTTGGAGTATGAAATACAAAATTTACCTTGGACACCATTGATGATCATATTTTGACTTCTTGTTCTTGCAAGGATTGTGCATTACCAGGTGATTGATCAAGTTTTTTGTGAAATTTTCTCTATTTTCCTATAACTTTGTCTCACATATATCATGCCTTTCTGCAAAAGTAAAGTTATGTAGGTTATGAATTGTGTTAAAATTGCATATATACATTTTCAATTTGTGAAATTTGTCTTTCCTACTTGAGAGTGTATGCAAGTCAAACCTTTTCATGAAGCATTTATGTATAATGTTACAGTAACATGTTGTGTAGTGCAATATTTATCATCAGCTTTCAAGTGTATGTTAACTTGAATGTCTCATAGCTTATGTCAGTTTGGTGTATCACCATAGAAAGTAATATTTACCACTTTCAATTTTATTCATTTTTTGCAAATCCTTCTCCCTTTTCCTTACAAAGAATCATTAGTTATGTGATAACCAATAGGAATTCGGCCTTCTTCGGAAGTTTGATCTCGTTTAGGTACTCACACCTTAGGATCATTCCCATGTTTCACTAGATTGTTGAATTCTAAATTCAATAGGGTGCAAATTTTAGTGATAACAATGCCAACATGAGTCGACTTACTTCTTTAATCAGTTTGACTATTTCAACGACTTGTTCACAAATTCACACATCTTTAACAATTGTTGATATTTGTACAAGGATATGGTGATAAGAAGTTTACTTACTCAAAGATAATTCCATAAAAGGCGTCGACCAAGTCTCGTATTCTATATCGACTTAATGTCGTGAGTTACTTTTGCAAATTACTTGCTCTTTAATGTGTGGTCAGCAAGAGTATTATTCGGCCTTTGGAAAACAATCACAAGTTAAATATATTCAGCCTATGATTTAGTTAATAAATCGGCCTATAATCATTATCAAAGATAATTGACTTCAAAGCATATAAAAAATCTTAAATATATAACATATATTACATATACACATATATACATATATATATATATATGCATATCGACATACATATATATATGTATATGTATATATTTATGCTATTATATACTCATATATATCACATGCCAATTGATATAGTATGTATACATTCGATATACAAATGAATACACCCAAGATAGCATTCACGTAGTTATAGCAATATATCAATACATTTGTATGGGCATGCCCGTTTGCCACCTTAAACGTATATCGATACATCTATACATATGGATATATGTATATACTTTATATATATACACACACACACACACACATTCGATTCACACACCAAATTCATACATAATTACCATTGTATTGATAATCACCTTGGTGCGATATATCCATACGTGTACATATACATGTCGTTAGAACCATTGGATAGTTCCATGCGCATAAGCAACTTGTGCATGAGTGTGCATAGATACGTCTACCTATGTACCCTCATGTACACGTTCCTTCATGCATATGGTCTATCATCGACATGCATGTGTGTACATATACATATTTCACATATGTCTTACTTGTCGATACAAGTATAATAATAAAGAAAGAACTCACAAGATTAACAAATAACATCACCCAATAATGCACTCAGTAGTAAACAAGACTCTTACTAATGTAGAAATATCAACTAAGGATGACTTACCAACTTCCCACTTAATAACTTGACTCATTTATTCTACTGTGGTGTGTGTAAGCTCAAATAGGTTACATTACTGGTTACTCGACCAAGACCTTCTGAGTTATACTTCCCCTCTACTTGGAGGAATTGAACATATACCTGCATCCACTAACATATGCCCAAGGTAGTGAACTATTCAAAAAAATATGCATTACACATAATACATCTCCAAAGTTAGAATATCAAATCAATATCCATCCATCCACATATTTGCATTCCTTCATATAACATTAAATGAGATAACATTCATTCATAATGCATTGATAACAAAGTGCAAGCTCAATTTATTCATCTTCAGAATTCGCATTACATTCACATTTACCCTACATAGTAATAGTAACTAGTAATAACACAATTGGGGTGTAACATTGTCATTAACCTAGTGACACATGATGAAGAGTGCTAATATGAAATATCAAGATTCCATCCAAGTGGGGTGCCATTTTTCTATATGAGCACATTATTTATAATATTATACAAATATAAATAATTCATTAAGTACCTAGGACTTGCAAGGAGCACAACACCTAGTCTCCTTGGTTGTAACAAGGTGAACCAATTTAATGACAATGAACCAATGATGAGAATAAAAAGCAAGCACACAATAGGCTCATAGGACGATAATGCAATGCTAATGTAAATTCTTTTTATTTACTTGTAATCAAATTCATAGATGTGCTCTCTGGTGACTTTTATATCTTAAGTGATTTTTTTGAATTAGGGCTAATTTTTAAATACACCACTCTAGTGTGCAATTTTGAAATAAGTCATGTTTTACTCAACTCATAATGGTTATTAAGCGATGTAATATGGGATAAAATTAAGAAATTTAATTTTAAAGATTTGGGGTTCAAATTCATAATTGTAGAATCAAACAAGATCAAATTTTCTCATACATATGAGCCAAGATAATGAATGACTACATATAGAAATTAGATCTAGATCTTGAAGATGATAAATGATGAGTATAAATTAACATAAAATCATTTGCCCACTTTTATATAAAATATCATTTTACACACTAATCAATAAATAAGATAATAAAACTCCAATAAACAAGTGACGTAGTGTGTCGAGTTTTTGTCGCCAAGTAAGGAGCTTTTTGGTTGGAAGAGGAAAGGAAAATATGGTTGAAGAATTGTAAAATGAATAGTAAAACTAAAATGTAAGTTTTTAGTATATATTGATAAATTTTAGGTGAAATTTAAAACTTTGTATTAAACATAGAAAAGCACAACAAATGAAATAGAAGACTATATCATGTGAAAAGAAAAATATAGAGGTTGAAGTATGTTATTGATATTGTGAAATTCACTTATTGTTTTTGTGCACTAAAACTTGTCCAAATGAGTGTATATTAAAATTCATATTTTTTGTGTGCTTGTTAAATAATATTAATAATTTTTTATATAAAAGTAATTTAGGAATTTAAATTGGTTTAGTATGAAGATGGAGAGTTTATTTGTCCAGATAGTAATAGGGAAATGGGAAAAGTGGATGCCATATTGTGAGAAACAAACAAGGCCATATTTTAAAATATATTTATTAAACATATTTATTTGTTAACATATGAATTGTTTTGACTAGATATGCAAGACATAAAATATAAATATTAGTAATAAGTTAAAAATTTAAAAGTATTTTACAAAATGGAGATATTAATTATAGTGAAACAAAAGCATTGGAAGGGAAGTTGAATATTGTTTATATTACTTGGTATGAATAATTTATGGAAATACAAATGAAAGCACAAATATAAAATTAGTAAGTGCACTTAATATTGCGGAGAAACAATTAAAAACTGTTCATGCAAGTAAATTAATTATATTGAGCATGGTAGCGATAATTAGTTATATTAAATATATTAAGCATGGTAGTATAATTTTTAATTATATTAATTATAAATTGTTTGCATATGCATTCTAAACACATTCAGTAAAAGAACGAGGAATATAGGAATTTGTGAAATCTATTACATGAGTTATTGCGTCTTCTTTGCTTTTGTCTTTGACAACTTCACACCTCTACTTTAGTGGGGGCGGAGGACCATGTTATATTGAAAAAATGTAAAACCATGAAAATAATATGAGCAAATAAAATAATTTTGAAATTATTATAAGTGAATATATCACAATTGGTTATTCTTTGGATGGGCTAGTTAGTCTTTCTAAATCAATGTTTTCACCTTGCGATGCAATGTTTTTTGCTTGATACTACATGTTTCTACATAACGATGACATTTTTATTTCCTAGTTTGTAGGGTTTTATGATGATGTTGTAGCCCAGTTTGGGGTGTTTCTACATCTAACATAACATTTATAATAACTTTTCATGTGCAAATATACTTGATTCTTGAAGAAGAGATTGCGAGGTCAGAATTTCAGATGATTTTTCTCCTTTCTTTCTAATGAAGTTTGATTCTTCGAATGTCTATAAAAATTATGCCAATTGTTTGAATTTGTCTAATTTATTCTGATAAGCAAGAGACCTTTGCAATCATTTGATTGCAATAATGTTATGGTCAAAGATGTGCACAATTGCAACCATGTGATATGCAATTCATATTCAATGTTTCACTTAGTACATTAATCAGATTGTATATTACCTATTCCCTAGAGTGGCTATAATTTTGAATTTGTTTCAAGCCAATCTACAAAGTAGAAAGACATGATATTATTTTGGCAAATATGAAGGCATTATAACAACAAGCAATACTTGTAGTTGAAGGAGGACAAAAGTACTGATTTGAGGACAAGGGAAACCACTTAGCTGAGTTTGTAGAATGAATATAGTTGCACCAATAGAGTCCTCTTCTCTCTACTTGAATTAGAAGCATTCATTGTTGTTTGAAAGTTTGATTAGGAAACTGGGGAGAATTTTTCTATGTTTGTAAAAATAAGCAACAAAACTATTGGGAAGAAGCTCCACTAGTCAATAAAAACTTCATTGTAAGGGCTAACAACCTATTTAATAACATACCAGAAAGTTCAGTGAGTCGAAACAATTGATTGCATTAAACAAGGGACAAATTTGTTTCAAGTGAATGTTGTCAGGAGAAAGCCTTCCTGTTTACACATATCTAGCATTGTAACCTTAGTCTAAAAAGCATTGCTTTACTTGGGAAATTGGTTAATGCATTTACTGTTGTAGGATGCATGGGCTGATGCAAGAAGTTGGGTCCACAAAAAGCTCAAAAAGTGGAAGAGTTTGTGTTATTTTTCAGAATTTGTCACACTTGGACTGAAAATTTAAGGCACTTACACAATGAATCTTAAAAAAAATCATTAATATTAAATTTATTATTTTGAATCTAGTTTCCAGTTATGTAAATTATTCAAATACCTAGATTATAGAAATTAAATTTTGATAGGGATGTATAAAAACCACTTTTTAAAAGTCCATGTTTTTTTTACCATACCATGCACATGTATAGACACCACTTTTTGACCCAAATAAAAGTATTTTGCTAATTCCTTTTGGGGAAAGAGAGCTAACAACATGAAGATTGATGAGGAAATTTTTTTGTAATTTTTTTTTTATTGAATTTTTATTGGCCTTAATTGTTGTTTTTAAAAAATCAACATGTACAGATAGCATAATTGGACCTAAACTAAACATATTTTGAATATTTTTTTTCATTGTGTAGAGAATTGTCTAAAAATTGATGCCATATAATTTTTTTACAAGAAACTTAACCAAAAAAAGTTATTAAAAAACAAAAAAAACCTGATATTTCAAGTTTAAGGACTAGTTTGCTTATAAATTAATTAAAAAATAACAAACATAATCCAATATTAATAAAAAATTATATATTTGAAAACTAGACATCATGTTCTCTACACCGTGTTCTCTAATAGGTTTTGTCATGTCCCCTTCTCAGTGACATCTCTCAGAGGACAGGATTGGCCTATCACACGACCCTCGTAGGCTGATAGACTGGATAGAGGGTCACTTTGGAGCTTGGCTGGTGTGTCAGTTTGATTGACTTGTCTTCGCTCGTTCTCACGGAGACGCTAGACCTATTTAGCCTGGCTGCTGTGGGGACCATCGCTTTTTTTTGATATGGTCGTGGCGCGCATCAGAATCACTTCAGAGTTCGCCAATCAGACGGATCAGTCATCGGGTTAGAAACGAGGAAGATATTAATATTTGATCGTATTGATTAAATATTAATTAATTAATGTTAATAATATAAAGTTATAATTTTAAATTATAACTTAAGTGTTTCCTTGAGGGGTGCGCCCATCATTAAAAGGGGGCCAGTTGACATTTGATTTAAATTAAAATATTCAGTGGAGAACTATGGAGAATTAAAAGATTTAAAATATGAATATTTTATTAAAACCCTATTTTCAAGCAAATCGCACTTTTGAGCTTATTTGAGGATTTGCCTTGGAATTGGTGCCATTATGTGATTATTGAGTTTTGAGAAATTGATCAAATTGATCTGAGCCTGAGACTTAGGGTTTCGCGTTCGATTCCTTGGAGAACGAGCCATCTCCAGCGGAAAGCAATTCAGAGAGTGTGCAATATCACTTGATTTATTGCCTAAAGAGGTTTTCTTATTCAGAGGAAACTACAGAGCTTCAGAGAAATCAATATCGTCAGAGGATTCTTCAGTATTTGATATCAGAGATCATCTATTCTTCTTGGCGCATCATCCACAGAGACTTGGACATCAATTTTTGAGGAGGCCGTACAAATTTAATTCTGATTTCTGACAGGCCGTACTTCTGCCAGGGCCGTACTACTGTCCTTTAGCCGTACTCATCAAATCAAAAGCAACGCCTTTATTATTGGGTTCCAGTTTGCATTAAAAGAGGCGCCTAAAGCACTGGATCAATCTGAGCTTGCCAGACGGAGGGAGAAAGGAAGGAATTTAATCAGCCGTACAATTTTGTGCATCTTCAGCAAGCTGTTTTTACCAGGTTTTTATGATAAAAATTCATTATTTACAATTGCATGTTATCAGATCATGGTGTATTGAGATCCTTTGAGTCAATAAAAGATACGCCTTCTATCTAGCTTGTATTTGCTACGCATATTGATGATCTAGCAATTTTTAAGAATTTTATTATTATTTTTTGTAAAAGCCGTACTATTCATTATTGCATCAAAAAAACCAAAAATTGCAAAAAATCACAAAAACATCAAAACTCATAACAAAAACTTCAGAAGACAGTCAGAAGCAGTGTTAGGGGGAAACAGGGATTCCTACAGTGGTATCAGAGCTAAATCCTGCCATCCTTAGGGTTTAGCCATCACATGCAGCCAGAGGATTTTGACACATACAGGTATTATACACGCAGACGTGCCTTGATTGAAAGGCAACGCAGTTTGAGCAGATAGCCAGATATCATGGCTGACAGGAATGACAGGGCTGAGAGATCTGATATACCGAGGACAGAGATCCCACAGAATAACAGAGATCAGGACGATCCAGAGGTCTTGCTTGCACTCATAGATCTTCGTGCAGGACAACGTCGTTCCGATGATGTATTACAGCAGGTGGCAGTAGCACTGCAGAGATTGGGCACTTCGAGGAGACCGTCACCACATCGTGACGATGACAGGAGTGATGCAGGGTCACGGAGAGCTCCTAGGACAGTGTCACAGACAGCAGATAGGCCTACTAGGCCTACTTTCACGAGACTGGAGCCCGATGAGGCTATACCAAATGAGGAGCACGAGGATTTGTTTGCTGATAACCTTATGGCAGTGAACGAGGAGTGGGAGTTGATACCACCTACGGTCAGAGAGAGGATTACCTTCGACCGTTTTGTCACTCAGAGGAGAGAACACAACAGGGCTCATCAGGATTGGAGACCCAGATACCAGAACAATGATTTGAAACATGCAACAAACAGGCTGAATCTGGTGATGTTCGATGGTAGTGGTAAGATGACAGCCCAAGCTTGGATTAGCAAGCTTGATACACTCCTCACCTTGCGTCCGATGGCGGAGAGAGACGCTATTAGATATGCTACACTGCACCTCGAGGGAGTAGCATACGATTGGTGGCACCACGGCATGGTGACTTTACAGCATGACAGGATTACTACCTACCAGGAGTTCGTGGATAGATTGGTAGAGAGGTTTGACCGGAAGGATCCGGAAACCTACTTCCGAGACTTAGCACAGTTGAGGCAGAGTGGCAGTCTCGAGGCATATATCAGTGATTTCCAGAGACTATCCGTCATGGTTCCGAGCATATCAGAGAGGCGGTTGGTAGTTCTCTTTATGGAGGGTTTGACCGAGCCACTTAGAGGCTGGATCAAAGCCTTCAATCCTCCATCATTACAGGAGGCGATGAGGAAAGCACGTAACATGGAGTTCGCAGCCCCGTCAAGAAAATTTAACTCCAGAGGTTCTTCATCATTTAGAGACAACAAGGGCTTCAATAAAAACAATGATAAATCTGATTATAACAAAAACAAATCAGATTATAGAAACGATTCGAAGGGTAAATCAGCCTTCCCACCCTTGGATCGTGAGGCCCCGAATGACCTTCGCAGGAAAAAGTTATGCTTTTACTGCAAGGGACCGTATGATGCCAATCACGATTGCCCTCTAAGACCTAAGGGCAAGGCGAATCATGTTATGTGGGCATACTATGAGGACTCGGAATCAGAAAATTCAGAGCAGCCAGAGCATTAAGATGATTCAGAGTCAGAGACTCCAGAGCATAGAGCAGAG
>VDFB02266071.1:327135-388151 GCA_007258455.2 Sequoia sempervirens
TATATTAAGTTGGTCAAAGATATTAGTCATACTTTGACTAATAACACTAAATTTAGTAAATTTGTGTAATTGTCTGTAATGAACCAATCGTACACTGAAGTAAATTTTCCTAAGTTTTCACTGTGTGAGTAAATAAACTATGTAACAAACCATTGCAATAAAAAAATTCTTTTCTTTATTGAGAATATATGAACAAAGATGCCATCACAATGTGCAACAAGGATTCCATTTCTATATAATAATTTCACAAATTACAATATTCCAAGAATGTACACAATTACATACATAGCTCAACTGAGCTTCAGAGCATAAGATATAGGTGGTCCATGATCTTCCTTTCAAAACATTTGATTATGTCACCCGCTGAGGAGGAGAAGCATCACTCAAGCGCTTTTCTGCCAACCACAGACTCATATGCGGTCCCTCGCACATCTATCAATGATAGATGGCCCTACCCTTCAATGAAGAGATTGGTTGAGTAACTCTATATGAAAAACCACACTGAGCTTAGTGTTGTACCCTACATGACTAGAATTTGTATTCCCTACAATTTGCTACTAGCATGCACTACATAGACACAATGAACTAACAGTGGAGCCAAAGGAAATCACACTACTTTGGCCAAAGTGTTCTCACGTACTTTGAGTGAAGGTCAACATTCACTTACACTTCTAAATCTCATTTTGATTTAAGGCCACTATATTCTATGCAAGGTAATCCCTCCTATAGATAAAATATTACCTCAGGATTCCCTATCATTAATTCCACATACTCTAGGTTATTCCTACTCTTTAAAGTAAATGTAAAAGTTCCCTCCCTTCATTGGACTCACATTCCCAGGAGTAACCCCCTAGCTAAATTTTATAATTAAATAACTAAGCTACAAGCAACTCTTATGCTACACATGTTTAAATCATATCTAGAATATAAAACCTATGAAAAACATAGATCTACCATTGTGCATATTAAGCTAGGTTTTATGTTTTCAATAAAGTGTTGTTGCACTGTAGTTTAATTTCAAGTTTCATTCCCTAAGTGTTTTTTAGCACAACTTGATAGTTTTCACAGTTTTCCCTTCTGCTGTTTTGTTTTCAATAAGTGCCAAGGTGTCATTCATACTGTCAAGTTTGAGTTACAAAAGTTCTGAATCTATTTTCCTAAGTCATGAGCCTAGTTTCTGATATACTTCATGCCCAAGGATAGGTTTAGACAATAGGTCAGAATGTTTAGCAGGAAAACATGCAGCAGATGTTGCCAAAAATGTTACCATATTTTCACCCATAGGCTCAATCAGGTGGAGTGTATTGATTTTAAACTAATAAAATGATATACATTTTATTAACTTTCCTTCATTACATTCAAATTTATAAATGAAACAATCTAGAAAAGATTACAGATTAATGCATTCATACACATGCATGCAACAGAAGAAAGATTTTGATCTTTTCAGAACAAAGTAATCTTTATTGAATGTATAAGTGCACATTGTCTCATACAAGCCATGAGACTAACCTTTGCTTATTCAATACAAATTATGAAAAATTCATACATGAATAAGTAAAGAAAAGCAATGAATGTGCATAGAAGGAAGGGAACCAGCCATTGCCTGTGAATGACTGGTCTTTTGACTGATGTCATTTTGTTCTGTTGTTGCCCCGAGCTTCATCTTTTACTCCTAGTTCATGTTCTTGAAAAAGAAGCAAGCAATGGTGTTAGAGTATACTCTTAGGAATGACTGATTACAAACATTATATACACATTCACCCTATGCATGTATAAACCAATCATAATGTATATTAAATAAGTTATGTGTACATTTTAGGTGTCCCAGAAAACCATTGGAATCATCAAACACACCCAAAATATACATTTTTTTTCTAACTTGTTTGCTTCATGTGCAGCTATAGGTGTAGTCATGTCTTTGTTTTGATCAATTACAAAATGAGTGGTGGAAATGTGGCTCCCACAAGGGTTGAGCCCAGCTCATAATTTATCACAACCTTTTAAGTACATTTAAGTGTATTCAAAACAGATTACCATGTCAGGAATCTACAACAACAACTTTTAAGATGCAAACTACAGGGTCACTGTAGTAGTGAATAATAAATACTTGAGGTAGTGGGTTGTCAAAGTGCAGTAACAGTCATGAAGTAAAGCCTCCATATTGACATTTATATCACAAAAGTTTTTTAGAGGACAATGGTCATTGTTTGATTCTAATAATAAATGGGAGTCTTGTTGTAGAGAAATACATGATAAGCAACTGAGGTGGAGAGATCATAAGAATAGTATGATCATATAAATATGGGAATACAGTGGCATTGATACTACAGGATGCTTTAAGGACTATCATATCATAGAAATCACTCAGGAAATAAAGAAAATTATCAGATCTTTTCAAAAAATTGTTCCATTTCAAATATTCATGTACATTGATATTATTACAATGAATACAAGACAAGACAACTTCCTAATGACAAATGAGATATATCCTCTGATGGTGATAGTTTTTGTAGAAATTGTGATACCCACAAGGGTGAAAACCTCGACCTGGAAAATACAAAAAAGGATACAACAATCCAAATTGTGGATCTACATGAGTGATAATGAGCTGAGAATGGAGGTTTTAAAGTCTATAGAAAAGAAAGTAAATGTAGAGCCATGAGTAAAGATGGGAAACAACAACATTTGAAGGTCACCCAAGAACCAACAATACATAAAAATTTACAAAAAAAAGCATGATGATGGCCATATTTTTTTGAAGACCTAGACAATAAACAGTAATTACATTCTTTTCTATGAAATACACAAAAATCAATTTTTTTAGCATTTATTCATGAAATGAGTAAGAGAATGCATTGCTATACATGAAAGAAGGTAAATACAGAGAAATGTATGAGAAATACACAAAGACTGTAAAATTATCTTCATATCTTGTAATGGTTAAGTTGTACGTGGGACAAAGTCGTCAGATTTCTGCAACGAAAACTCCATAGATATAGGCATACATCTCAAAGGAAGCATGGTGGCTATTGAATGAACAAGTAATAGGAAATGAAACAAGTGAAATGGGTAAGAATGCCTAGAAAGTGAGCCCGCAACCATGCTTTCTTTTCTTCATTTCTACTTGAAAATTTAAACATAGAGTCATCAACTAGAAGTCACAACAGATAATGTCAACTACGGAAACAAAGAGGGGTTTCTAGAAAATAAAACTTTCTTATGCTTTTAACAAACTTCTAGAAGTGGGGATACAGGATGGAAAAAGACAATGCTATAGAAATCTTTATTTTACTTCCATTTTCAACAGGAGAATATGTAAAAAATGGCATGAAAAGCTTTTGAAAAATACAAAGTTCCAGCCCTGTGCGAGGTCAAGCTTACCCCAGTATGCAGGAGTTGAAAGCTGATAGAAACTCCCATGAAAGCCTTCTTAGGAAACCCTCCTGGCGGCACAACCCTCAACCATGAAGGAATAAAAAAAAAAGAGATGAAAAAACATACAGAATGGGTCAGAAATCACATAAAGTCGAGTCCATGGAGGGCCTACGTGAGCAAAAAATAAAGATATTTTCTCAAAATGTTCTTCTAAAAACGTCCCAGTTTATTTCTGAAGAAGAATCAACAATTTTTTTGCACAAAAATCTCGACTGCAAGCTGCAAATTCATGGCTTCCACAGACTTCCAAACCCTCATCACTAGCGGCGTTCGAGCTTCGGCTAAAAGCTTCTTGCAAAATGAATGATAAAGTTTCATTCTTTTTTTTTTGTTTTAGGGTTGAAACCCTATTGATGGTGATAGAGACATTTTTTTGCCTTATCTTTTTAATAAAATCCATGTCAACTAATACCATCGTGGGTTTTTGTTTTTCAAATATGTAATGTGACTTAGGTGCTATTGTCATAGTCATAAATGCATGGAGTTAGGTGCTATTTTTTGCATTGCTTTATATTGTAAAATGTTTGAATTTAAATGATAACTTATAAATCATTTAATTCAAGCATTATTTTTAAATGCAAGAAAATCGAAAAATATGTCCATATGAATAAGTCATAGGAATTTTTCCAACGTATGACAATGAAGGAAGGAGATATGTTTGATTTATGACTGGGAGGGAAAATAGGAGCATGTGCTCATATGGCTAAGTCTTGGAAGAAGTAATGAAGATATATGCTTGTGTTGATGACATACCACGAATGGAGGGAGGTCGAGTTGAATTAGTTGACAAACATGTACCACAAATATTGGAGCTATTTTTGACTCTTTTATGAGCTTTGGATGGCATTTTGAAGCTTTTGAGTTGTCATCATGTTTGACATGGTCAAACTTGACAATTTCAACATTTTTGAGCTTTTGTGGATGAAATCTAGAAGCTAGATTTGTGGGTTTATTGTTGCATCCGACCCAAGATGCTTCTAGGTCCTTTTTTGGTGGAACCACTTGATCTTGGCTACTTATGCCTTTTGTAACTCATTTTGAATTTAGTTCTTTGATGCATTTTCTGGAGATTGTGAATTTGGCAGTCCTTTGCTACAGTATTGAGCATGCTTTGTAACTCAACACTTTGGAGTATGAAATATAGAATTTACCTTGGACACCATTGATGATCATATTTTTCCTTCTTGTTCTTGCAAGCATTGTGCATTACCAGGTGATTGATAAAGTTGTATGTGAAATTTTCTCTATTTTCATATAACTTTGTCTTACATATCATGCCTTTTTTGCAAAAATAAAGTTATGTAGGTTATGAATTGTGTTAAAATTGCATATATACCTTTTCAATTTGTGAAACTTTCCTTTCCTACTTGAGAGTGTATGCAAGTCAAACCTTTTCATGAAGCATTTATGCATAATGTTACAGTAACATGTTGTGCAGTGCAATATTTATCATCAGCTTTCAAGTGTATGTTAACCTGAATGTCTCATAGCTCATGTCAGTTTGGTGTATCACCATAGAAAGTAATATTTACCACTTTTAGTTTTATTCATTTTTTGCAAATCCTTCTCCCTTTTCCTTACAAAGAATCAGTAGTTAGGTGATAACCAATAGGAAGCCGACCTTCTCTAAGGTTTGATCTCGCTTAGGTACTCACACCTTATGATTATTCCCATGTTTCGCTAGATTATTGAATTCTAAATTCAACAGGGTGCAGATTTTAGTGATAACAATTTTGGCACGCCTGGTGGGACATGTCCATTAATGCAATTTGCTCGTTTTATGTGCAACCAGTGATTTCCAAACCTTTTAGAGGTTATTAGCATATCTGGTGACTTTGTGAGGTGTAAGAGCAGTAAAATCAATGTTGTAGCAGCACATGAGAAGAATACAAACAAGGAGTTCCAAGGATTTTGAGTATTTGTAGCTGTCACCACCCAAAAGACAAGGCAAGACAGCAAAGAGAACTCCTCCATCAAAAAGAGTTCAGTTAACACCACCTGGTGTTAGGAAAGATTTTTTCTTCTCACCACCAAGGAGAAGAGGTAGACCATCTAAAAGACAGAGTGGTACGCGTTCTGCATCATCAAGATTCAGAACAGTAAGGTCATCCTCTAGCAACCCAAAACATATCACATTTGTTGGTTTTTCAGGTTTTGTACCTGTGTTTTCAAGTTTTGTTGCTTCAATTTTTGTTGTTCAGACTCAAACAATTCCATCTCATCCACCTCTAATGGCTGCTAGAAACCAACCTTTTGTGCCATTTAATGGAGGCAGTCCATTAAATCTTGCACAACACAATGATATCCCAGTTGCTACCTTAAAAAGCTTGCCAATTTTCACTGGGGAGGATTAGACAACACCAATTGAGCACATAAGGGATGTTGCTTCACTTTGTGGTGTTCACCACATAACTCAAGAAGACGTAGTTGTAAGGCTACTTGGTGCATCATTCAAGGGAAGAGTTTTGCAGTGGTTCAGAAGTCTAGGAGTTGGCACCATTGCAACTTGGGATGAATTAAGAGATAAACTGCATAAATAGTTTCAGGATAGATCAGATAATTTTTCCTTGTTAGAGAAGCTAACTACTATAAATAGAGCTCCTCAAGAGAAAATGACAGACTTCAATTTTCAGTTCCAGAGAACTTGTGACAAAATCCCTGCTACAATGAGGCCTCCTCCAGAATATGCATTCTTGTATTATTTAAAAGATATCAACAGTGATATAGTTGTTATGACATAGTCAATGGGAGGGGTGTCTTTACCAGATGCATATGAGACAACAATTAGAGCAGAAAATTATTTAATTCAAGCAGGTAAAATTTCTCCTAGGCCACCAATGCCTATTTTTCCAGAAATCTAGCCTAATATGCCACTACAAATTCCACCTTTTGCACTATTTCTTGTTGCTCCAACATTACCAAATACTGGTAAACAAGAAGTTATAGTCCCAACTCAATCACAAGAGTTGCAGGAAATTAAAGAGAGTTAGTAAAAAATTGAAAATATTTTACAGACTTTTGGGAACAAGTTGGTCAGCTTAGAGAAGCAGCAATTTTATACCAGACCTTATCAACAGCAAGGTCAGACTTCAAATCAACAGTACCAAGACAATAGGCAACAATATCAAGGTAACTACCAAGGTCCAAGACAAAATGTAAACACAAGGCCTTTTCAGGCATATAATCCAACACCTGTTAGTGCAGCTAGGGACCTTGTCCCTGTTCAAAATAATCTTGTTGATTATGAGTGGTGCTCTCTATGCAACCAACCACATAATCAAACCACATGCTCTAATGGGCTTATAAATCAAGAATTAATGGTGCAGAATGCTTCAAGTTCACAACAAAATACACCTAATGATGGAGCTCCACAATAGCAAGAGTAGCTTACAAATGATGCCACTCTGCTTAACTGGCAGGGAGAAGAATTATGTGGAGTTAATGCAGATGATTCTCTAGTTTCAGCAAACACAAGAGCAAAGAAAAGAGCTCTAGAGCTTGAACAAACAGCTGATAAAGGAAAAGTAGCAGCTACAGAACCATCTACATCACAAATGCCTCACATTTTGCAGAGGAATCAACAAGTTGCTACCAAGGAGCAGCCACACATGCAAGTTGATCATGCTAGTATAAAGGTCCATCAAAAGGTAAATCCGACTGTGCCTTTTAACATCATCGTTAATATGAAAAAGATGAACATAACAATGTCTATGTGGGATTCATTAGCTATTCCAAGTCAGAAAGACATGCTACAGTCAACTCTGTCAAATTTGAAATTGTTTGATGAGCCACTAGTAGGTCAGGTTAGAGCTATTTTAATAATTGATCCTCAAGATGATAAACAACCCATCAAAGAAGCGAGTAAGGATATCAAACCACCTCCGTTTTATGTATCAGTGATTATAGGTGATAAGCTAGTCCATAACTGTATGGTAGATAGTGGAGGTAGTAGCTCTGTAATGCCAAAGTAGATTGTTGATAAACTAGGACTAAAGTATCAACCTTTAGAGAAGGGAGTTATTCAATCATATGGGACCTCAATTAATACCTTAGGTGTCATCAAAGGCTTGAGCCTTACACTTCATGCTTGTCCAAATTTTTCAGTTCCACAAGATATATGTGTAATAGATCTACCACCTTTCTTTGCCTTGTGTCTTTCAAAAGACTTTACAACCAAGATAGGAGGTTATGTTTCTGTTGATTGGTCACATACATTGTTTAGAACGAGATATGGAACTAAGGTTACCATAAAGTTTGAAAATTTGGCCAAGGATCACATAGAGCCTTATAATCCAAGTATAATTAATGTTGTTCCAACTGCTGTAGACACAAACTGTGTTGTTTTTACTGATAGTGAGCTTGTTGTTGCTCAAGAGCTGCAAGCTGAAATTGTTCCTGATGTGTTGTTACATGAATGGGCAGTAGAAAATGTAATGGACAGCCCTGATGACCTCATTCAAGATGCTGGTATGGGTAATTATGTGTTGTATGAACCTGATGCAGAGGTTCCAAACCTTGAAAAGAGTCCAGATCTGTTATTACAACAACAAAATGAACTTTGAGAAATGTATTTTGATGGTTCCAGAAGTAAAAATGGAGCTGGTGGAGGTGCAATGCTTGTTTCTCCACAAGGTGATAAGTATTTTTCATCCTTCAGTTTTTCTTTTGCATGCTCCAATAACACTGTTGAATATGAGGGACTTATTCAAGGTCTTGAATGGGAAAGAAAGAGAGGAATAAACTGCCTAAAGGTCTATGGAGATAGTGAACTAATCATTAATCAAGTTAGAGGCTTGAGTGTTGCTAAGAATGATGCATTGAAGTCCTATAGGAATAGAGTGTGGGATATAATAGAGGAATTTGATGCCTTCAACTTGGTTTCTATCCCAAGAAATCAAAACAAACATGCAGAAGACTTGCTGACATTGGAGCATAGTTTGATATCCCCAATGATATCAAGAAGGAGAAGGTACAAAAGTATGTCAAAGTAATAATCAGACCTTTCATTCTAGACAACAACGTTAACTGGTAGGTATTCGACAGTGATGAGCATATTTTATCTTTTCTACTCCAAGAGGATCAGTTTTCTATAGTGAATCAAGAGAAGCTTAAAAAAAAGTATGATGATCAAGTCATACAGCTAAAAACAAATAAATTACCCAAAGGTTTAGTTACCTTGGAATCTATTTTCAACACCGATGATCAGCTTAAGAAGAGTAAAGTCAGTATTCAAGTCAAAGAAGACCATTATGAAGAAATTGAAATCTTTAAAGGTAAGCTTCTTAAGTTAGGAAAAATCTGTTCAACTGAAGATAGAAAGGATTTTATAGCTTTATGCCAAGAGTTTCATGATGTTTTTGCTTGGCAATATTCTGATTTAAAGGGTTTTGACCCTCATATTGCTCAACATACAATTGAATTAGAACCTGATGCTAACTTGTTAGGCAAAAGCAGAGACCTTTGAACCCCAAGTTGAACCTTTAATGATCAAAGAGCTAACTAAGTTAGTTGAGGGGGGTATTACATTTCCAATTAAACACACATCTTGGGTTTCTAACCTTGTTTCAGTTAGAAAGAAAAATGGGGAGATAAGATTATGTGTAGATTTTAGAGATCCTAACAGAGTGTCTTTAAAAGATCATTACCCATTACCCTCCATGGAACAAATTCTTCAAGTTGTTGCTAGTTCAGAGAAATTTTCTCTTCTAGATGGTTATTCTGGTTATAACCATATTTTAGTCAAGGAAGAGGATACGTATAAAACAACATTTACAACAAAGTGGGGCACTATGGTCTACAAGAGAATTCCTTTTGGCTTATCTAACGCTGGTGCCACATTTCAGAGGGCCATGGATATGGCGTTTTAGAGTCTAATTCAAAATTTTTTGCTTGTTTATCTAGATGGCATAATAGTATATTCTAAAAATGCAGATGAACACTTATCACATCTTAAGCAAGTTTTTGAAAAATGCAGAGAGTATGGTATTTCTCTCAATCCGAAAAAAAAGTATATTTGTTGTTCATGAAGGTAATTTGTTAGGACATATAGTGTCAAAGGAAGGAATTACTATTAACCCTGAGAGAGTCAAAGCCATACTTGAGCTGCCATTACCCAATCATAAGAAAGGATTGAAAAGCTTTTTAGGTAGAATCAAATTTTTGAGAAGATTCATACCCGATGTTGCAAATCTATTACAACCTTTGACTGACATGCTTAAGAAAAATACAGCTTTCAGTTGAACTAAAGAAGCCAAATGTAGCTTTGAATAAATCAAAGAAACTTTAGCATCAACCCCAACACTGGTAAATCCAGATTTCACAAAATACTTCATTCTATATGCTTTTAGTAGCATTAGTTCAATTTCTGCTATGCTGGTTCAGAAAAATAATGATGATTTAGAGCATCCAATAGCCTTTTTAGTCAAGGTCTAGCTGATTATGAGCAGAAATATACATTTGTTGAGAAACATGTTCTTGTTGTGATCAGAATTTTAAAGAAATTTAAGCCTCTAATCTCTAACAATAAGATACATGTTATGGTTGCACACCCTAGTGTGCAAAAATTCCTACTAAGTAAAGACCTGAGTGAGAAAAGAGCAAGGTGGATCACACAAGTTATGGAGTTTGATGTTGATATTAAAATTACAAAACTTGTCAGAGGTAGAGGACTTTGTGAATAGTTAGCCTCGACTCCTGAAGATGAACAAAAAACAAAATCAGAGACTGTTTTAGTCAATGATAATGAGCCTTAGAATGTTGTACTTGTGTTAGATGTAAGTTGGGTTCAAGATATGACTCATTTTCTACAAACTGGTGAATGCCCACCAGGTTTGGATAGAACTAAAAGAAGATACTTCAGGCTATAGTCAATTCCATATGTGCTCATTAATAATATTCTTTTTAGGAAAGATTTGAATGGTGTTTTATTAAGATGTATTGACACTGATCAAACAGAAAAAGTACTTCATGAGTTTCATGATGGAACTTCAGGAGGTCACTTTGCTCCAAGAATAACAACATGGAAAATTATGAGAGTTGGTTACTATTGGCCAAGCTTTTTTAAAGATGCCCATGCTTGGGAAAATAAATGTGTAAAATGTGCTCTTTTTGCAGGAAAAGGGAGGCTGCCAGCTTTTCCTCTACAGCCAATTCAGATTGAGCATCCCTTCATAAAATGGGGCATTGACTTTATTGGACCAATAAATCCACCCTCCAATGCTAGTCACAAGTGGGTGCTTAGAGCCACTGACTATTTTACATGTTGGACAAAAGCAGTAGCTTCGAAAGAAGCTAATGAATCTTTTGTTTTGAGATTTTATGAGGACATAGTAACTAGGTTTGGAGTCCTTGATTTCATCATTTCAGATAATGCTCTTGCATTTGTTAGATTAAGAGTTACATATTGGGTTGTAAGACATGAAATCCATTTAAATACCTCCTCAAATTATTACCCATAGGGTAATGGTTTGGCTGAAAGTACAAATAAAAATATGATCAGGATTATTAAAAGAATCATGGAGGAGAATCAGAGAGTTTGGTACACCAAATTGAAATCTTCTCTATGGGAAGATAAAATAACTCCTAAGAGGTCAATTGGAAATTCCCCATATGTTCTGGTTTATGGAAAGGAGGTAAGATTGCCTCTATCTGTAGAGTTACTAGCTCTTGACATTGTACATCAATTGGAGATGCTTGAAGAATAGGACCCAATGTCTGTTAGATATGTTGAGCTCATGAAGCTTGAAGAAACAAGAAACAAGGCAATAAAGTCTTTGGAGTATCATCAACTCCAAACAAAGAGGGTCTTTGATAAGAAAGCTACACCTAGAGTTTTAAAGGAGGGTGATGTTGTTCTCAAGTGGGATGTGTTGAAGAGTAGGCTAGGTAAACACTCAAAGTTTGACAACTTCTCAACTGGCCCATTTGTAATCACTGAATGCAAGGAGCATAACGCATTCCAGTTATCAAAGATGGATGGAGAAATCTTGCCAATCCCAGTTAATGTGATTTACCTCAAACGTTGTTTTGAGGTATGATCTACCATTGTGCATATTAAGTTAGGTTTTATGTTTTCAATAAAGTGTTGTTGCACTGTAGTTTAATTGCAAGTTTCATTCCCTAAGTGTTTTTTAGCACAACTTGATAGTTTTCCAAGTTTTCCCTTTTGTTGTTTTGTTTTCAATAAGTGCCAAGGTGTCATTCATACTGTCAAGTTTGAGTTACAGAAGTTTTGAATCTGTTTTCCTAAGTCATGAGCTTAGCTTCTGATATACTTCGTGCCCAAGGATAGGTTTAGACAACTGGTTAGAATGTTTAACAGGAAAACATGCAACAGATGTTGCCAAAAATGTTACCAGATTTTCACCCATAGGCTCAATCAGGTGGAGTGTATTGATTTTAAGCTAAGAAAATGAGGTACATTTTATTAACTTTCCTTTATTAAATTCAAATGTATAAATGAAACAATCTAGAAAAGATTACAGATTAATGCATTCATACACATGCATGTAAAAAAAGAAAGATTATGATCTTTCCAGGAAACAAAGTAATCTTTATTAAATGTATAAGTGTACATTGTCTCATACAAGCCATGAGACTAACCTTTTCTTATTCAATACAAATTATGAAAAATTCATACATGAATAAGTAAAGAAAAGCAATGAATGTGCATAGAAGGAAGGTAACCAACCATTGCCTGTGAATGACTGGTCTTTTGACTGATGTCATTTTGTTCTGCTGCTACCTCGAGCTTCATCTTTTGCTCCTAGTTCTTGTTCCTAAATAAGAAGCAAACAATGGTGTTAGAGTATACTCTAAGCAATGACTTATTACAAACATTATATACACATTCACCCTATGCATGTATAAATCGATCATAATGTGTATTAAATAAGTTATGTGTACATTTTAGGTGTCCCAGAAAACCATTGGAATCATCAAACACACCCAAAATATACATTTTTTTTCTAACTTATTTGCTTCATGTGCAGCTATAGGTGTAATCATGTCTTTGTTTTGATCAATTACAAAATGAGTGATGGAAATGTGGCTCCCACAAGGGTTGAGCCCAACTCATAATTTATGCACAACCTTTTAAGTACATTTAAGTGTATTCAAAACATATTACCATGTCAGGAATCTACAATAGCAGCTTTTAAGATGCAAACTACAGGGTCACTGTAGCAGTGAATAATAAATACTTGAGGCAGTGGGTTGTCAAAGTGCAGTAAAAGTCATGAAGTAAAGCCTCCATATTGACAGTTATATCACAGAAGTCTTTTAGAGGACAATGGTCATTGTTTGATTCTAATAATAAATGGGAGTCTTGTTGTAGAGAAATACATGATAAGCAACTGAGGTGGAGAGATCATCAGAACAACATGATCATATAAATATGGAAATATAATGACATTGATACTACAGGATGCTTTAAGGACTATCATATCATAGTAATCACTCAGGAAACAAAGAAAATTATCATAGCTTTTCAAAAAATTGTTCCATTTCAAATATTCATGTACACTAATATTATTGCAATGAATACAAGACAAGAAAGCTTCCTAATGGCTAACCAAATGAGACATATCCTCTGACGGTGAAAATTTTTTGTAGAAATTGTGATACCCACAAGGGTGAAACCCTCGACCTGGAAAATACACAAAAGGCTACAACAATCCAAATTGTGGATCTACAGGAGTGATGATGAGCTGAGAATGGAGGTTTTAAAGTCTACAGAAAAGAAAGTAAATGTAGAGCCATGAGTAAAGATGGGAAACAACATCTGAAGGTCACCCAAGAACAGAAAATACATAAGAATTTACAAAAAAAAGCATGTTGATGGCCATATATTTTTGAAGACCCAGACAATAAATAGTAATTACATTCTTTTCTATGAAATACACATAAATCAATTATTTTTAGCATTTCTTCATGAAACAAGTAAGAGAACGCATTGCTAAACATGAAAGAAGGTAAATACAGAGAAATGTATGAGAAATACACAAAGAATGTAAAATTATCTTCATATCTTGTAATGGTCAAGTTGTACGTGGGAAAAAGTCCTTATATTTCTACAACAAAAACTCCATAGATATAGGCATACATCTCAAAGGAAGCATGGCGGATATTGAATGAACAAGTAACAAGAAATGGAACAAGTGAAATGGGTAAGAATGCCCAGAAAGTGAGCCTGCAGCCATGCTATCTTTTCTTCATTTCTACTTGAAAGTTTAAACACAAAGTCATCAACTAGAAGTCACAAGAGATAATGTCAACTACGGAAACAAAGAGGGGTTTCCAAAAAATAAAACTTTCTTATGCTTTTAACAAACTTCCAAAAGCAGGGATACAGGATGGAAAAAGACAATGCTACAAAAAAAATTATTTGACTTCCATTTTCAACAGGAGAATATGTAAAAAATGGCATGAAAAGCTTTTGAAAAATACAAAGTTCCAACCCTGTGTGAGGTCAAGCTTACCCTAGTATGCAAGAGTTGAAATCTGACAGAAACTCCCATGAAAGCCTTCTCAAGAAACCCTCATGGCAGCGTAGCCCTCAGCCATGAAGGAATACAAAACAAAGAAGAGATGAACAAACATACAGAATGGGTGAGAAATCACATAAAGCCACGGCCATGGAGGGCCTGCGCGAGCAAAAAATATAGATATTTTCTCAAAATGTTCTTCTAAAAACTTACTAGTTTATTTATGAAGAAGAATCAACAAGTTTTTTGCACAAAAATCTTGACTACAAGCTGCAAATTCATGGCTTCCACAGACTTCCAAACCCTCATCACTGGCGGCGGTCGAGCTTCAGCTAGAAGCTTCTTCCAAAATGAATGATAAAGTTTCATTCTTTTGTTTTGTTTTAGGGTTGAAACCCTATTGATGGTGATAGAGACTTGTTTTTTTGCCTTATCTTTTTAATAAAATCCATGTCAACTAATACCATCGTGGGTTTTTGTTTTTCAAATATGTAATGTGACTTAGGTGCTATTGTCATAGTCATAAATGCATGGAGTTAGGTGCTATTTTTTGCATTGCTTTATATTATAAAATGTTTGAATTTAAATGATAACTTATAAATCATTTAATTCAAGCATTATTTTTAAATGCAAGAAAATAGAAACATATGTACATATGAATAAGTCATAGGAATTTTTCCAACGTATGACAATGAAGGAAGGAGATATGTTTGATTTATGACTGGGAGGGAAAATAGGAGCATGTGCTCATATGGCTAAGTCTTGGAAGAAGTAATGGAGATATATGCTTGTGTTGATGACATGCCATGAATGGAGGGAGGTTGAGTTGAATTAGTTGACAAACATGTGCCACAAATATTGGAGCTATTTTTGACTCTTTTATGAGCTTTGGAGGGTATTTTGAAGCTTTTGAGTTGTCATCATGTTTGACTTGGTCAAACTTGACAATTTCAACATTTTTGAGCTTTTGTGGATGAAATCTAGAAGCTAGATTTATGGGTTTATTGTTGCATCTAACCCAAGATGCTTCTAGGTCCTTTTTTGGTGGAACCACTTGAGCTTGGCTACTTATGCCTTTTGTAACTCATTTTGAATTTAGTTCTTTGATGCATTTTCTAGAGATTGTGACTTTGATAGTCCTTTGCTACAGTATTGAGCATGCTTTGTTACTCAACACTTTGGAGTATGAAATACAAAATTTACCTTGGACACCATTGATGATCATATTTTGACTTCTTGTTCTTGCAAGGATTGTGCATTACCAGGTGATTGATCAAGTTTTTTGTGAAATTTTCTCTATTTTCCTATAACTTTGTCTCACATATATCATGCCTTTCTGCAAAAGTAAAGTTATGTAGGTTATGAATTGTGTTAAAATTGCATATATACATTTTCAATTTGTGAAATTTGTCTTTCCTACTTGAGAGTGTATGCAAGTCAAACCTTTTCATGAAGCATTTATGTATAATGTTACAGTAACATGTTGTGTAGTGCAATATTTATCATCAGCTTTCAAGTGTATGTTAACTTGAATGTCTCATAGCTTATGTCAGTTTGGTGTATCACCATAGAAAGTAATATTTACCACTTTCAATTTTATTCATTTTTTGCAAATCCTTCTCCCTTTTCCTTACAAAGAATCATTAGTTATGTGATAACCAATAGGAATTCGGCCTTCTTCAGAAGTTTGATCTCGTTTAGGTACTCACACCTTAGGATCATTCCCATGTTTCACTAGATTGTTGAATTCTAAATTCAATAGGGTGCAAATTTTAGTGATAACAATGCCAACATGAGTCGACTTACTTCTTTAATCAGTTTGACTATTTCAACGACTTGTTCACAAATTCACACATCTTTAACAATTGTTGATATTTGTACAAGGATATGGTGATAAGAAGTTTACTTACTCAAAGATGATTCCATAAAAGGCGTCGACCAAGTCTCGTATTCTATATCGACTTAATGTCGTGAGTTACTTTTGCAAATTACTTGCTCTTTAATGTGTGGTCAGCAAGAGTATTATTCGGCCTTTGGAAAACAATCACAAGTTAAATATATTCAGCCTATGATTTAGTTAATAAATCGGCCTATAATCATTATCAAAGATAATTGACTTCAAAGCATATAAAAAATCTTAAATATATAACATATATTACATATACACATATATACATAAATATATATATATGCATATCGACATACATATATATATGTATATGTATATATTTATGCTATTATATACTCATATATATCACATGCCAATTGATATAGTATGTATACATTCGATATACAAATGAATACACCCAAGATAGCATTCACGTAGTTATAGCAATATATCAATACATTTGTATGGGCATGCCCGTTTGCCACCTTAAACGTATATCGATACATCTATACATATGGATATATGTATATACTTTATATATATACACACACACACACATTCGATTCACACACCAAAGTCATACATAATTACCATTGTATTGATAATCACCTTGGTGCGATATATCCATACGTGTACATATACATGTCGTTAGAACCATTGGATAGTTCCATGCGCATAAGCAACTTGTGCATGAGTGTGCATAGATACGTCTACCTATGTACCCTCATGTACACGTTCCTTCATGCATATGGTCTATCATCGACATGCATGTGTGTACATATACATATTTCACATATGTCTTACTCGTCGATACAAGTATAATAATAAAGAAAGAACTCACAAGATTAACAAATAACATCACCCAATAATGCACTCAGTAGTAAACAAGACTCTTACTAATGTAGAAATATCAACTAAGGATGACTTACCAACTTCCCACTTAATAACTTGACTCATTTATTCTACTGTGGTGTGTGTAAGCTCAAATAGGTTACATTACTGGTTACTCGACCAAGACCTTCTTCTGAGTTATACTTCCCCTCTACTTGGAGGAATTGAACATATACCTGCATCCACTAACATATGCCCAAGGTAGTGAACTATTCAAAAAAATATGCATTACACATAATACATCTCCAAAGTTAGAATATCAAATCAATATCCATCCATCCACATATTTGCATTCCTTCATATAACATTAAATGAGATAACATTCATTCATAATGCATTGATAACAAAGTGCAAGCTCAATTTATTCATCTTCAGAATTCGCATTACATTCACATTTACCCTACATAGTAATAGTAACTAGTAATAACACAATTGGGGTGTAACATTGTCATTAACCTAGTGACACATGATGAAGAGTGCTAATATGAAATATCAAGATTCCATCCAAGTGGGGTGCCATTTTTCTATATGAGCACATTATTTATAATATTATACAAATATAAATAATTCATTAAGTACCTAGGACTTGCAAGGAGCACAACACCTAGTCTCCTTGGTTGTAACAAGGTGGACCAATTTAATGACAGTGAACCAATGATGAGAATAAAAAGCAAGCACACAATAGGCTCATAGGACGATAATGCAATGCTAATGTAAATTCTTTTTATTTACTTGTAATCAAATTCATAGATGTGCTCTTTGGTGACTTTTATATCTTAAGTGATTTTTTTGAATTAGGGCTAATTTTTAAATACACCACTCTAGTGTGCAATTTTGAAATAAGTCATGTTTTACTCAACTCATAATGGTTATTAAGCGATGTAATATGGGATAAAATTAAGAAATTTAATTTTAAAGATTTGGGGTTCAAATTCATAATTGTAGAATCAAACAAGATCAAATTTTCTCATACATATGAGCCAAGATAATGAATGACTACATATAGAAATTAGATCTAGATCTTGAAGATGATAAATGATGAGTATAAATTAACATAAAATCATTTGCCCACTTTTATATAAAATATCATTTTACACACTAATCAATAAATAAGATAATAAAACTCCAATAAACAAGTGGCGTAGTGTGTCGAGTTTTTGTCGCCAAGTAAGGAGCTTTTTGGTTGGAAGAGGAAAGGAAAATATGGTTGAAGAATTGTAAAATGAATAGTAAAACTAAAATGTAAGTTTTTAGTATATATTGATAAATTTTAGGTGAAATTTAAAACTTTGTATTAAACATAGAAAAGCACAACAAATGAAATAGAAGACTATATCATGTGAAAAGAAAAATATAGAGGTTGAAGTATGTTATTGATATTGTGAAATTCACTTATTGTTTTTGTGCACTAAAACTTGTCCAAATGAGTGTATATTAAAATTCATATTTTTTGTGTGCTTGTTAAATAATATTAATAATTTTTTATATAAAAGTAATTTAGGAATTTAAATTGGTTTAGTATGAAGATGGAGAGTTTATTTGTCCAGATAGTAATAGGGAAATGGGAAAAGTGGATGCCATATTGTGAGAAACAAACAAGGCCATATTTTAAAATATATTTATTAAACATATTTATTTGTTAACATATGAATTGTTTTGACTAGATATGCAAGACATAAAATATAAATATTAGTAATAAGTTAAAAATTTAAAAGTATTTTACAAAATGGAGATATTAATTATAGTGAAACAAAAGCATTGGAAGGGAAGTTGAATATTGTTTATATTACTTGGTATGAATAATTTATGGAAATACAAATGAAAGCACAAATATAAAATTAGTAAGTGCACTTAATATTGCGGAGAAACAATTAAAAACTGTTCATGCAAGTAAATTAATTATATTGAGCATGGTAGCGATAATTAGTTATATTAAATATATTAAGCATGGTAGTATAATTTTTAATTATATTAATTATAAATTGTTTGCATATGCATTCTAAACACATTCAGTAAAAGAACGAGGAATATAGGAATTTGTGAAATCTATTACATGAGTTATTGCGTCTTCTTTGCTTTTGTCTTTGACAACTTCACACCTCTACTTTAGTGGGGGCGGAGGACCATGTTATATTGAAAAAATGTAAAACCATGAAAATAATATGAGCAAATAAAATAATTTTGAAATTATTATAAGTGAATATATCACAATTGGTTATTCTTTGGATGGGCTAGTTAGTCTTTCTAAATCAATGTTTTCACCTTGCGATGCAATGTTTTTTGCTTGATACTACATGTTTCTACATAACGATGACATTTTTATTTCCTAGTTTGTAGGGTTTTATGATGATGTTGTAGCCCAGTTTGGGGTGTTTCTACATCTAACATAACATTTATAATAACTTTTCATGTGCAAATATACTTGATTCTTGAAGAAGAGATTGCGAGGTCAGAATTTCAGATGATTTTTCTCCTTTCTTTCTAATGAAGTTTGATTCTTCGAATGTCTATAAAAATTATGCCAATTGTTTGAATTTGTCTAATTTATGCTGATAAGCAAGAGACCTTTGCAATCATTTGATTGCAATAATGTTATGGTCAAAGATGTGCACAATTGCAACCATGTGATATGCAATTCATATTCAATGTTTCACTTAGTACATTAATCAGATTGTATATTACCTATTCCCTAGAGTGGCTATAATTTTGAATTTGTTTCAAGCAAATCTACAAAGTAGAAAGACATGATATTATTTTGGCAAATATGAAGGCATTATAACAACAAGCAATACTTGTAGTTGAAGGAGGACAAAAGTACTGATTTGAGGACAAGGGAAACCACTTAGCTGAGTTTGTAGAATGAATATAGTTGCACCAATAGAGTCCTCTTCTCTCTACTTGAATTAGAAGCATTCATTGTTGTTTGAAAGTTTGATTAGGAAACTGGGGAGAATTTTTCTATGTTTGTAAAAATAAGCAACAAAACTATTGGGAAGAAGCTCCACTAGTCAATAAAAACTTCATTGTAAGGGCTAACAACCTATTTAATAACATACCAGAAAGTTCAGTGAGTCGAAACAATTGATTGCATTAAACAAGGGACAAATTTGTTTCAAGTGAATGTTGTCAGGAGAAAGCCTTCCTGTTTACACATATCTAGCATTGTAACCTTAGTCTAAAAAGCATTGCTTTACTTGGGAAATTGGTTAATGCATTTACTGTTGTAGGATGCATGGGCTGATGCAAGAAGTTGGGTCCACAAAAAGCTCAAAAAGTGGAAGAGTTTGTGTTATTTTTCAGAATTTGTCACACTTGGACTGAAAATTTAAGGCACTTACACAATGAATCTTAAAAAAAATCATTAATATTAAATTTATTATTTTGAATCTAGTTTCCAGTTATGTAAATTATTCAAATACCTAGATTATAGAAATTAAATTTTGATAGGGATGTATAAAAACCACTTTTTAAAAGTCCATGTTTTTTTTACCATACCATGCACATGTATAGACACCACTTTTTGACCCAAATAAAAGTATTTTGCTAATTCCTTTTGGGGAAAGAGAGCTAACAACATGAAGATTGATGAGGAAATTTTTTTGTAATTTTTTTTTTATTGAATTTTTATTGGCCTTAATTGTTGTTTTTAAAAAATCAACATGTACAGATAGCATAATTGGACCTAAACTAAACATATTTTGAATATTTTTTTTCATTGTGTAGAGAATTGTCTGAAAATTGATGCCATATAATTTTTTTACAAGAAACTTAACCAAAAAAAGTTATTAAAAAACAAAAAAAACCTGATATTTCAAGTTTAAGGACTAGTTTGCTTATAAATTAATTAAAAAATAACAAACATAATCCAATATTAATAAAAAATTATATATTTGAAAACTAGACATCATGTTCTCTACACCGTGTTCTCTAATAGGTTTTAATTTTGTAGATTGATTCAGAAAAAAAGTCCATTAGCCATATTGCCAAAGTTGGACATTCTTCTTCAATGTGCCTTAGTTTTTTTAGTTGTAGGTCAAAGACTAAGGGTTGGATTTCCAAGCCTTTCCTAAGTCTAAAACCAAGGCTACATGTGGGTTGGAAATTCAAAATTTTAATAACGTGTATGTGTTATTTAAAAAAAACGCATACACGTTACATAATGCGTACACATTATCCATTTACATGTTGGGTAAAGGTAATGTGTACACGTTCCTAAAATATAACACGTACACGTTTTTTATATAGCCATTTTTTCCCGATTTGAAAAATACTGATAAAACACGTTTTTTCTGTAGCATTCATTTTCTGCAGTATAGTCCGAAAGCGCCATTTTTTGCATTTTTTATTGCAAATTTGTCTTGTACAGGGCATATTCTATTCAAATTGTTGGAAGAGACAAGTGCAGGCTGAATTTTTTGAAGTTGAATCAAGTACAAAAATATTTTACAAAAAGATTTGGAAAAAGAGAACTTTTGGATGTATTCATGACGTTTTTGTACTTCAAAGTTTATAGAAGAAAGCATCTTCATACTACATAGTTTTATTTGAATATTTGAAGGAGATGGCAATTTGAAAATAGGTTAAGAATCATTTATTTTGTTATCAAAGTGGGTTTGGTAACCATGGGATCAAAGCAAAGGCAAAAAGAAAATTGTAGGAAGTTAATGACACCCGAAGAAATTCAAGCAAATAAAGAAATGGAGGCACAAAGACAAAGGAATAGAAGAGAAAGGATTCGTCAAATGAAAAATTTGGAAGCATCTAGTTCCATGAATGTTGAAGAGGAAACCATGAATGATGAGATGAATGTAGATGATGCAAATGTGGAGATGGTGAATATGGAAGAAAATGCAATTATGGAGACAAACCCAACTATGCCTTGAACTTCAACTTTGAATGATATGGAAATGACACCTATGCAAACAACTTTAGGTATGTCTTCAAATCCACCTCCCAATGATATGGAAAATATTCCTATTCAAACAATCCATCCAGGTATGTCTTCAAACCCAAGTCTTGATAATATTGATCTCAGTTATTTAGAAGAAGTTAGATACACCATTGATGGTATCAATAATTCTAGGGTTGAAACAATCCAAAAACAAAAAAAATGATGAAATATCTTATAAGAATGCAAATGAGAATGAAATCCCTCATATTGATGAAAATGAGAATGAAATCCCTTTTATGTTTGAAAATGAAAATGAAACCCCTTGCGTGAATGAAAATGAAACCCCTTGTATAGATGAAAATGAAAATGTTTTTTTTACAATTGAAAAATATGTGCTAGATAACCTTCATGGTAAAGTTTCTTGGAGACAAATTAGAACTTATGGAAATAAAATATATAAAATGTTTTTTTATAGAAAGAAATTAGGATTTCAATGTCAACTCATGGTGCAATTGATGAGAATGTCAAAAATGATAAATGTGATAAAAAAATTAGGTATTTTTGTAAAACCAAAAAAGAAAGATGATTCAGTAGAACAAGTCATATCTAGTGTTGCTAATGCTATTGATTTTATAGGTAAGAAAATTCAATCTAAAGATAAGAATGCAGCTCGCCATGCAATAACAACTGCTCTAGTTAATAAAGCAACTTCAAATAAAAGAATGTTAAGATTAGTAAATGTATAAAAATAAATCCTAAAACTTTGATAAGAGTTGCTAAAAGAAGAGAAAGTATTGAAAAGGATCCAATTAATCAATGTTGGAGTTTTAGTGGTAGACTCCCAAGATTATACATGAAATTAACTAATGAAATTAAATCTTTAATCACAAAATTTTGGCATGATAATACAAAAGTATCACCTAACATTAGATATGTCTTAAAATTAAGGGTGGGTTCCAAACTTCATGAGCCTCATCCAAAGCATCTCTTAGATATGTCTCAAACTGAATTATATAAAAAAAATTAGATGCTTCAATCTCACCATTGAATATTAGCATAAGTCAAAGATCATTCAAAAAGTGTAAACCTTGGTATGTTAGAACTAATAAGCAACAAATCTCTTGTTGTTGTAAGACTCATGTACAATTCCGTTATTATTATATGATAGTTTTCGATATATACGATGCACTTTGCATGCTAACCAAATTATGTAGGACATTTGTGGTATTAATATGCCACCTGAAAGAATAAAAAAATTTATAACATGTTTGTTTTGTGAACCCTCTAATGGAAACTTATTTTATTTAAAAGCATGTATTTCTGGAGAATGTGATAGATGTGGTAACTTTTCATTATTAGGAGAATGTATGCATGAAATTAGTTTAGATGAATTTGGACAACAATTAGTAGATGTAAAAAAATTAAAAATGTTGAGTATTCTTTAAAAGATGGAAAAATTGGAACACGTTGTGAGCTAATTGTGGAAAAATTTAGTGTGCATGCATTTATTAAATAATTTAAAGATAAGATTGTACCTAAATATGTTAAACACTCTCAGTATGCTCATTGGATTGATAATCAATTTTGTTTATGTAAAAACACATTCCCAATTGAAACTATATTGTTAGTTGTTGATTTTGCTGAAAATTATCCTCTTGCTCCACAAGAAGAAATTCAATCACAGTATTATAATTCAGTGCAAGTAGCTATATTTGTTCATATTTTTTATAGACATGCAGATGATAGTAGAGAAGATAATAGAATTTTTTTGAGAGAGTACCATTTATATGTAAGTGATAATCAATTACATTCATCTAAGTTTGTTTGATATTGTTTTGATATATTTTATAAAAATTTAAAAGAGAGAGGAATTTAAATGAGAGAACATCTCATATGGTCAGATAATTGCACGGGTCAATTCAAAAATGCTAGAATGTTTTATTGGTTATGTAGAGTTCATAAGGAAAATAATATCCAGCACATGTGGAGTTTTTTTGAAGCTGGACATGGTAAGGGAGAACATGATAGAGCAGGTACATGTGTGAAAAGAGCTCTTGCTAGAGAGCAACTAAAATTTGAGGATGCTGCGAAATTCAGAGATGCACGTGCAATTGTAGATTGGTGAAATACCAAATTATCTACAAGAACAAGTGAGAGCTCAATAATTTGATGCTTCTTTTGGTTAGCTGAAGAAAATGATATTTTTTCTCGACAAGATTGTGAAATAATTAATGGATCTGCAAAATGGCATTCGTTTAAGAGTTCGAATGCAAACACATGGACAATATGGACAAGGGAGTTGGCATGCTTTTGTCAATTTTGTATTGCAGGTGATTGGGAGGCATGTGAAAATACAGAATGGGTTGAACAATAGCAACAAAGAGCCTTAACACCTACATAGACACATGTTCAACATGGAACGACTATTGAAGATAATCAAGTGTTCGCATTAGATGATTATGATCGTGTTTCAGATCTTGTACAAGAAGGTACATTATTTATTGAGTTGAATTTTATATGTATGCATGTTTATATGTGAATTAAATATAAGTCACTCTTTATTGAAATTTTTATTTATTTTTGCAGGACATGTGTATGTTGTTGTTGCACTTGAGGGGAATGAAGAGGAGACAGAGTATTGGTTGGCTATATGTGTTGAGAGAAAACATAAGTCGGTACATCCTAGAGTGGATGATGACAACTTTGAGTATCCAATTGGTTCAGTGGTTGTTGTTGGAACCTGGCTTCAAAAATATTTGATAAGAAAGAATGGCTTGCCTGCATTTGAAGATTATGAAAGACACAAGAAGATTATACATTATTCACATTTGATTTTGGAAACCAATATAAAACTAGTTAGATATCAAGGGAGGCTTGCTAATAAACTTTTATGGACACTTTCAATGGATGATCATGAGACAATTATAGATGCATTACAAAAAAGAGGATGCAGATGGTACAATGAAGTAAATAAATATTGGTAAGTATATAGTTGTATATATATTTAATTGATAGTCGATATGTAGTTAAAAATTTATCACATATATATGTCTATATATATTTGTCTTTAGTCATTTCCTAATTAAAGTTTTATATCATTTTTTGTTTCAGGTCTTCCAAAACTAGATGCTTTACAAAAAAGAGAGGAGATGCATATATATTACAATGGAATTTGAATCTAGAGATAGGTAACTATATATAGTTCTAGATACATTTAATTGATAGTATAAATATAAAACTAAATTTAATTCATTGTCATTTTATAAAAAGTTTATAATTGATTTCATATCCCCTTAAGTCATTCTCTTAGGACCCCTTAAGCCATCCTCTTATGTACCATTAATCCATCCTCTTGCATCCCCTTAAGTCTCTCTATTAATTCCCTTTAAGCCATCCTCTTAGGACCCCTTAATCCATGTCCTCATATATCTACCCTTAATCCATCCTCTTGCATCCCCTTAAGTCACTCTCTCAACACCCCTTAAGCCATCCTCTTAGAACAACTTAATCCATATCCTCATATATATACCCTTAATTAATCCACTTGCATCCCCTTAATTCACTCTCTCAACACCCCTTAAGCCATCCTCTTAGGACCCCTTAATCCATATCCTCATATATCTACCCTTAATCCATCCACTTGCATCCCCTTAAGTCACTCTCTCAACACCCCTTAAGCCATCCTCTTAGGACCCCTTAATCCATATCCTCATATATCTACCCTTAATCCATCCACTTGTATCCCCTTAAGTCACTCTCTCAACACCCCTTAAGCCATCCTCTTAGGACCCCTTAATCCACATTCTCATGTATCTACCCTTAATCCATCCACTTGCTTCCCCTTAAGTCACTCTCTCAACACCCCTTAAGCCATCCTCTTAGGACCCCTTAATCCATATCCTCATATATCTACCCTTAATCCATCCACTTGCATCCCCTTAAGTCACTCTTTCAACACCCCTTAAGCCATCCTCTTCAGACCCCTTAGTCCATATCCTCATATATCTACCCTTAATCCATCCACTTGCACCCCCTTAAGTCACTCTCTCAACACCCCTTAAGCCATCCTCTTAGGACCCCTTAATCCATATCCTCATATATCTACCCTTAATCCATCCACTTGCATCCCCTTAAGTCACTCTTTCAACACCCCTTAAGCCATCCTCTTAGGACCCCTTAGTCCATATCCTCATATATCTACCCTTAATCCATCCACTTGCATCCCCTTAAGTCACTCTCTCAACACCCCTTAAGCCATCCTCTTAGGACCCCTTAATCCATATCCTCATATATCTACCCTTAATCCATCCACTTGCATCCCCTTAAGTCACTCTCTCAACACCCCTTAAGCCATCCTCTTAGGACCCCTTAAGCCATATCCTCGTATATCTACCCTTAATCCATCCTCTTGCATCCCCTTAAGTCTCTCTAGGGTTCATGAGATGCTTAGAATAAAAAATCTATATGGGTTTTAAGGGTTTAGGGTTCATCTCCTAGGTTTTAGATCATATGGTTTAGGGTTTAGGGTTTCTAGGGTTCATGAGAGGCTTATAATAACAAATCTATATGGGTTAATGGTTTAGGGTTCATCTCCTAGGCTTTCGATCATATGGTTTAGGGTTTCTAGGGTTCATGAGATGCTTAGAATAACAAATCTATATGGGTTTTAAGGGTTTAGGGTTCATTCCCTAGGCTTTAGGTCATATGGTTTTAGGGTTTAGGGTTTCTAGGGTTCATGAGATGCTTAGAATAACAAATCTATATGGGTTAATGGTTCAGGGTTCATCTCCTAGGCTTTAGGTCATATGGTTTAGGGTTTGGGGTTTCTAGGGTTCATGAGATGCTTAGAATAACTAATCTATATGGGTTTTAAGGGTTTAGGGTTCATCTCCTAGGCTTTAGGTCCTATTGTTTATGGTTTAGGATTTCTAGGGTTCATGTGATGCTTAGAATAACAAATATATATGGGTTTTGAGGGTTTAAGGTTAATTTCCTAGGCTTTAGGTCCTATGGTTTAGAGTTTAGGGTTTTAAGTCATTCTCTCAACTCCCCTTAATCCACCCTCTTACATCCCTTTAAGTCATTCTATGAACTCCCCTTAATCCACCCTCTTACATCCCTTTAAGTCATTCTATCAACTCCCCTTAATCCACCCTCTTGCATCCCCTTAAGCCATCCTCTTAACGGACCCTTAAGTCAGATCCTCTTTCATCCCCTTAATCCACCCTCTTGTATCCCTTAAGTCACTCTCATAATTCCCCTTAAGCCATCCTCTTAGGACCCGTTAATCCATATCCTAGGGTTCATGACATGCATCCCCTTAATCCACCCTCTTACATCCCTTTAAGTCTGTTACCCTCATTTTTGGCCTTTAAAATTTTCAACAAAAAAAAAAATTCCCCTGCCCAAGCATTAGTTAAGCCTATGATGGTTAGATTTATGAGTCATTTATGGACATTACCTTCAGAATTTGATCCTAAACACTATATGAAAACCATCACCAAGCTTTATATCCAACCAAGGAATGTAGTTGTCTTAAATGTTACAACCCTGAGACAAAGCTTTTGAAAGAGAAATTTATATTGTGTTGCCTCGCCTATCCCAGCCGTCAACAAAGAATGACAAAGAGGGGTGCTACGATGCTAATAAGCTAGAGGCCAAAATGCCACATGAGATAGTAATTAATGAACCAAATATGATGTCTTAATGCATGCAAAGGTATATTATGATGCTGGTAACAATCGAAGCAATGGTGAACATTGCATATGCTTATAAGCTTAATTGAACTTCATACAGGCTCATGCTTTAATGAAGCATAATATCGACCTTGCAAAGAGATGTGTAAAGGCATTAAAGCCCGACAATATGTAGATTGAGAGATTCTCAGAAGGAAGACTCAGATCTAAAACAAAATCAATTTATATCATGATCTCTATGCAAGCATTCCTTATATGGGTGCAAATGAAGGAGCATTATCATAGAGGCGCATGTTTTTCTTCAGCAAGATCGGTGTTCCAAAACAGTAGCTCAAAGACATCATGTGCGTATATACACCAATGACGCACTTCATGATATTATATTACTAGTAAAGTTCCTTGGGCGATAATTTTATGGGTTTGTAAAACCATGAAAAAGGTCGCCCGCTGAGTTCATAAGAATCACTAAAATACCGCTCGTGTCTATTGCTACTTAGAGGAAAAGTAATGTTATAGGCAGTGTTTTGATATGTTTCAAGAACCGTTAAAAAGGTCGCCAAGACTTGAAGTTAGGTGGCCTTTATATATAATTTTCTCCAATGATGAAAAGGCATCAGGCATTGAAGAGAAATCCACACTTATTCCTCAGGGGTTGTAACAAACGTCTCTCCTTCATTGCTTTGGAACGATGTATTGTTAATTGGTTATTGATTCAAATGGATTCAAATAGAGAGGTCAGCCAATATATTCATTTCAGTCGTGAATAAAAACCAAGCTGCGCTCAGATAGAGTGAAAGTCACAGAATACAATGATTGCCTAATATGCGATGCATTCATGCAGAGCTATTGATCCTACGCTCATGACATCGAAGAAAAAGGTGGCTCCTAAATTCAGTTTTCAAGGAACATTGAATATGGTGCTGATTATTAGCAAGTTAATGGAACGGTTGTTTATACAAACTTCCCAGTCTCACATTCTATTTTCTTGATATCGATGTCATTAAGAGTAATGCATTACTAATAATATGCAAAGGGAGTCTATGTATGATTCAAGCCGCGATCAGTTCCTCTTGAGATTTGCATGGTTTTAATGCCATTGGTGCCCCTGCTGCGGATTCTCTTCTTGCAGTCACTGATGTTGCCTTGTATTTGACTTAAGTGGATTTTGAGAAAGGAGCTTTGCAAACAATAGGAAGAACTAGAGCAACACAAAGAAAATTTTGCAAGATACTAATGTGAATCATAAGAAGTTTATCTCCAGTCTTCCTTCACACTTGAAAACTCTTGAGAAGGTGTCATTGCCCATGCAACAACAACTAGGTATTCTTCATACAAAACAGATGAAGCAACATCATTTGGCAGAGTTTCTTCCAGCCCCTCTCTATATTTGATACTCTTAGCTGTTAGCACAAAAGAGGCCTTTGAGGAGTCTATTGATGTAGAAATTGTGGGAAGCACAAAGATGCAGCCCTAGAGGAAGGAAAATTGGATGATGATGTGCTTGAAGAAGAGGATGATTCTCATAGATGACGCAAAAGGCCTAATAAATTATAGAGCAAGGAGAATGTGGATGCAACAGGGATTTATCAAGTTCACCCTCTATCTGTCATTCTTCATATCTATGATGATGAAACAACTCATGGTGCAAAGCTAAGCAAATTTTTCACTTTAAGATTTGAGTACTTGGTTTAGCTGCATGTTGTTTGTGTTGGGATTGAAGGGTTGCAAGGAGGAAATAAAAACAATTTTCTTATAAACTTGTTTATAGATGACGCTGGTGTTGAGCTTTAGAAGTACCTTAAAAAGTAAATAGAGTTCTAGACTTAAGGATAGCTCTGTGGCTACCAAATCCCACCCATCCTCTAATGAATTTGAAGAAAGCAGCAGTGGAGAAGAAGAATTTGACACCGAAAAAGGGACATGAGAAGTCTAATGAGGCTAGCAATGGAGTGGATATATCACATTCAGAGAAAGTTGTAATTGGAGATGACATTTACTCAAGAGCCCGATTTTTAAATTGATTATCACATTCCTTTGGGGAATTCGAAAGGTCCCTAAAATCTAAAATATAGAAAATATTTCAAGAAATAGTTACAAAACTAAAAAGCATTTACGGGTAGAGAATATAGAAGGTTTCTTTCTAATTGAAAGAAAAATCAAACTCAAGAAGCAGTTACAAGGATAACATAAAGAAGCTTCCTGAGATTTTTCATTTTGGAATGATTTTTAAAAGGGAGATTTTATTATCTTTGTAAATCTATGTAAACTCTTAATATAAAAGAGACGGTTATGGTAGCTGAAGAGTTTTCTAGAGAAAACTATTTATTATAGAGCTTGTTCGAAAGAGGGCGATCTTTTCCAGCTATTTTCGAAGGAGGACAAGGGGATTTTCTTTGTAGTCTTTAGTACAGATATATGGGAGTCTTTAAATTGTTTGTTTTCATGGATGAATAAAGGAGAACTTTTGAAATCTATGTATTCAGTTGTCTCTCTTTTAATTTTTGATTTCATGTGCGAATTCACTAATTATTCATTCGTGTTTTCTTTTGTTATATCAGATTACAGATATGTTTGATGTGGGATCTGTGAGTCCTTATCGATTCATATAATTGGAAAGAATTATTGTCTTCCTTCCTCATCACCATTAGCGAGTGCAAGTAGATGATCTTTGTGTCATTTATATTTGTTCTCTTATTCTGAATTCACTCTCGCATTTGTGTCATCTTTATGTGCAGATGTTTGTTTACCTTTACTGCTTTCTGGTCAAAAGCACACCTAGGTTTTGTTTTCAGTTTCTTCAATTCCTTGAATATCATAAGAGGGAGTTGTACTTCTAAAATTCAAAGGATGATCGCCAATTCAATAGCGATCTTCAGAGCTGTTGGTAACTGACTTGTCTTCATTGCTGGGCATATTTGAGTCATTATTCAAAGAGGACAATCTGTTTACCAACAAAATAATTCTATCAACTCCCCTTATCCATCCTCTTGCATCCCCTTAAGCCATCCTCTTAAAGGAACCTTAAGTCATATCCTCTTACATCCCCTTAATCCACCCTCTTGCATCCCTTAAGTCACTCTCATAATTCCCCTTAAGCCATACTCTTAGGACCCATTAAGCCATATCCTAGGGTTCATGACATGCATCCCCCTAATCCACCCTCTTACATCCCTTTAAGTCATTCTATCAACTCCCCTTAATCCACCCTCTTGCATCCCTTAAGTCACTCTCATAATTCCCCTTAAGCCATTCTCTTAGGACCCGTTAAGCCATATCTTAGGGTTCGTGATATGTATCCCCTTAATCCACCCTCTTACATCCCTTTAAGTCATTCTATCAACTCCCCTTAATCCACCCTCTTGCATCCCCTTAAACCATCCTCTTAACTCCCCTTAAGGAATTCTCTTAGGACCCCCCTTAAGTTATATCCTCTTAGGCCCCCTTAATCCATCCTATGGCAAACATCACTTGAATTTGTAAGGAATTTATAAGATCCAGTTTTCTAACTTTTACTATATATTGTTCTTTTCTCACATGAATTATTTAGTTAAATAACTCATAAAAACTATAGTTACTTTACTTACATTAATTATTTTTGCAGGTTCTCATCAAGTTGGTCTACCATGTGATTGTCACTGTAAAATTTTTTTATCAAGAGACTATGTAAAAATCAATTTGTGGTCTTGACCTAAAAGTTGATAAGCTTTAATTGTATCTACATGCACATATATGTTTCATCATGCTATATAGTTGTATTAAACATCAATATACATTATATATGTTTGTTCGATGTATGAACTTCAATGAACTTTTAGTCACTTTTTAAATATCTTGTTCCAATTTTATAGATTATACATTTCATGTCTTGTATTTACCACAATTTATGTAATTGTTTAATTGTATAGATTATACATTTTATACATACAAGGAGATAGATTTTTGTTTAATGATTCAAATATTTGCTAGAATTGGAAAATAGTTAAAATTACCTGCCCTTAATTTATTATGAATATGATCTAAACTATTTAAGGAATGTTTTAATTTGTCACCTAACCATGTGATAAATTATATATATGAAATTTGATTCTAGATAAGAATTTATATAGTGCATGTATTACTTGAAAATTAGATAAAATATCTATACATACATGAGTGCATATAATCATCAAAATGAACATAATGCGATCATAATTGAATGCATATATAATCATCATATTAAAGTCAACTGATATAAATAAACACAAACATGATCATATTAATCGATATAATGTATGTGAAATGGTCCATGAAATAACATGTTCAAAATATATATGTCAAGTCCAACACATATATTTAAATAAAACTAGAGATCTATAGTCCATAAAATTTAAAACCATCTAACTATCAGGACGATCAGTCAAATAAAGTCTCCTCTTTGTTCCACGTGAACTAGATGTACCCACATCATGCTACAAAAGAGTACAAGAAACTTGAAATTAGATTTAAAGTTATTTAGAAATTTTGATATAATTAAACATATAAACTTGAAAATATAAAGTCAAGATAAAAAATAAATTTAATTAAATATCTAATAAATACAGTAAAAAATATTTTTAGTATGCATAAATTACCATATGATCATGTGAATCTATTGGCACATTTTGTTCAACAGGTAGCATAACTGTCACTTGAGAAGGTCCAAATGCTCGATCTACTATATCCTGCATATTCATATAAAGCAAACAATATGTTAAAACTTCAAATATATATATTTAAAAGGTCCCTAAAAATTGTATAGGAGATTTAGTAAAGTTTACAACCTCAAATGATATGACCTCATGATCATGCACCTGAGATTGCTCATGCATAAATGCTGACGATGTCTCAGGTGCACCCGCCATGGGTATCACATGAAATCCCTACATATAGATAGAACAATGTATATATCATTCACACGTGTACAAATTCAAATTAAATTAGATCTATGATGTATATTTAATTTAAACTTAACAAACTTTTGAAAGCACGCACCTGAGTTGATGATGAATCATGAGTGCTCAGAACTTGTGGTTGGTTAGTACTTGGTATTGCATGACCTCCTTGCATCTGGATATAATATATCATTTCACACATGTGTACAAATTCAAATTAAATTAGATAGATCCACACAAATTAAAATATATATTGGTTTGTACCTAACCAAAAGGTGAGCCCAAATCTACAGCACTCGAAATATATACATGATCATATTGAGATTCATGCATTGTGTGAGCATACATCTACACCGAACACTTCTTGAATTAATATTATATTATATATAATTTGATGTTATTATTTACATGAATTTTGCACATTTCAAACAAATTATTTAAGTTCAAAAGATGAACATCCCTGTGTAGGATGATCCTCAGAATATAGTAAATTCATATATGACTCTGTCCTAGATGCATGTGGATAACCTGAAGTGGATTCCTAAGTATGCCCATAGCCTAAGCCTCCATGCTCTATATTGGCCACTTCAGCCGCCGCGTGTGTACTCTGATGAGTGAGATGTCATGAAAGAGAACTCAATGATCCTAATGTCGACAACATCGTCTGCTGCTGAAATGCAGTGAGAACACCAGGAGGAGGAGGAACAATAGGAGCAATCGGAGCACGTCGTTGAGGATCGACACGTGCTCCTAATCTATGTTGGGGCATGCCATGCCCAACTCCTTGAAATGACCTCATATCAAAATAGTTGGGTTTTAAACCCAACTCAAACTTAGCCCATAACTTTCTCAATAAGTATAGGGGCACCTCACAATTGCCATGTGGTGGAATATCAAACACCATCCACCATCTATCCCAAAAATTTGTAGCTATCTACGGGTTCCTACACCATAAAATTGAAATTCATTTTTTGGTGGGTGGAATTGGTTGGTTTGTTTGGGGGCTAAAAAAATGTTGGAACATGGCTTGTTTGGTAATTTTAAGGTCATTAATTTCTTTATAGGACAATCCATCTACATAGAATTGTATCCTCTCTTCTCTCCATTGATGGAACCTATCTAGGTCCACATCAATAGATCGAACAAAATCGACAATAGTTTGCATCGAAGATGTAAACCGTGCAAGATGGGGGGGGGGGGGATTCTAGGCTCATTTTTTATCAAATCTATATTTCCCTGAATCACATTAAGGTTTGCTATAATGCTCTCTCTTAATTGAGCCTGATCTACTACAGGGGGTGGGGGGTTAAGACATGGAGAGTGTTTGTGTACACATGGAAAGGGTTCATATGTTGATTTGTATAAGTGCATCTACATCAAAACTTTCTAGAGGATGACATATTTGTCATAATTCATCTAGGTATTTTATGTTAAACCTTTAATAAATGGGATGGAAATTATAAATAGTTTTGAGTTAGATCTATATATGGGAATTTCCCTTGGCTGATAGTGTGGAAATATTAAAGGGATCATATAAGAACTTAAGTAGAAAAATAGGTACATAGGATACCTCTTAGTGAAAATAGGGAGGTACTCTAATTATAAGTTTGATGGGTAGAAATGAAATTAGGGGGTTTTATTAGAACCCTATGAATGCATGCACTATGTCATTGGTTTATTAAGTGAATCCCCTGAAAGAAGGCCATAAACTTATTTTTAGCTCTATCACTTGATAATTAAACTATAGCCAAATTTGATGATATACATTAATTGAAACATGATCAATACTAAGGGGAAAAACAAGATTCAAGATAGCTACTCTTACTTTTTACTATTTAACCAAGAAACATAATATACATATATGCAACTACATGTGGTTGATGCATGAAACAAAAATACCCATGCCCAATCATTGAATAAAGAAAACATAAATACTTAAGTCATGTGCAAATATTGATAGCAAGTCTAGGAACAAATAGAATAAAACCACATGGATTAAGGTAAAGACTTAAGATCTATAAATAAATCACCATCAACATAAACTAGGAGTTGGATAAACATCAAGAATTGAGAGTTCACAAAAGGCTACGATATCAACAATGAGGCTTCTTTGAATCATTATTGGAAAAATTAAATAAGAAGATTAGTAAATAGAGACTGTGAACATGAGGTAAGGAACCAAATTTCTATAGGTAAAGGACTAAAGAATGAAAAATAAGACATAGATATATAACTTTAATTTCTCAAATTGGGTGTTAATAGGAGGTTAGGGGTTGTTTAGAGTGTCTTCTATTACATATAAAGGTGGAAAAAGAGAAGGAAACCCTACTAATTTAGGTTATTCAACTCAAGAATGAGTGTTAAAATGGGTAAATGATGAAAACCATGTAGTTTATTTGTAAAAATTATACTAGATTCTAAATATTAGGATTATTGTTAGACAAGGGTGCTCAATGGAGCTCATAAATATTGCCCATCATTAATTAACTAATTCATCAATAAGTAATATTCTTCTACTTTTATGGGTAGAGCTTTATCTTTTGGGGCAAGGGGAAGTTTACTCATAGGTGTGGTTGTTTCCCAACAAGAGTATATATCTATAGAGCTAATGTATATCGATTGTGAATACATGCATTTATCAAGTATGACATAGAATTTAATTAAATTCGAGGACATAAATTGATTTATCTAAATTTTCAAATTTCATGATAAGAGACACAAGTTCTCTATAGTGGGACAAAGTAGTTAAGAAGAAATAAGTTTAACACTAACATTAATTTATAATCTCATTCATTATTTTCAAAGCATACTAAAGATAAGAATAAAATCAATAGAAGACATTCAAAGGGACACATAGATATATGTTATTGGATATATGCTAGGTAGTTGCAATACATTAAATAAACAAAGATGAGCTTGAGCTCTATTCACATATTGAAAATGACTTCTTTAAGTACAAAGACTTCACTAAATTTTTTAGTTGTAATGAAATCATATTTATACATGTGAATTGGTGTGCATAATTTATCATGAAAAAATGGAAGAAATTAGATCTTTACTATGTAATTATTTAGAGATTTGATGACATGAAAACATATCTATGTCAAATAAAAAATGTAAGAAACCTCCAAGGAGGGATACTTCTAAAATTATGTGAAGTGAAAGTTAAGAACCAATGACAAGGAGGACACAAAATAAAGCAAGGAAGGAGGGAAATTTCCAAATTGAAATTACTCAATGAGCAAGAGCAACATGATCAATCCTAATGAGATTGACACTTGTAACCATACTAAAAAATGAGAGTGTTTAAACTATAGTTGAGTATGGCAATGGTGTAACATAGCAACATGATCAATCCTAATATGATCAACCTCATAACTTTATGCTATGATTTGTTGAACTAGTTAAGAAACATCTCCTCATTTCTCAACACAAATGGTTGTTGAAAGTATTGATTGTACTTTCAAGTTGCATTGTCTAAAAGGTGAAAGTATTAGGGTTTTAGGGTTTAGGTCCTAGGATTGAGGGTTTTAGTTTTTAGGTCTATGTTTTTTGGAACCTAGGGTTTAGGGTTTTGACTTCTAAGTTAAATGTGTCCAATTTAGGTTTAGTTATTATGGTTTTTTATTTACAATTTAACATTTTTTGTTTCGTTGATGTTTTTGGTTTTTTAAATGCAATTTAAAGACTATAAAATATTGAACTAAAACAAACTAAACAAACAAAAACTAAATAACAATTACAAAACAGAAATGCAAGATATAAAGCAAAAAAATGGCAAATTTCAACCAATTTGGAGGTTGCTGAGGTCGATTGTGTCGACAAGAGGTGGCAGTGAAAAATTGCTTCAATTAGGCCCTTCGAAACATGTACGCGATCTTCCTTCTCCCTCAGGCACGCGGTTCAAATTGACTGTGAAAATGAATCACACAGTCGTTTATTTAAAAAAATAAATAGCTTTGCGAAACGCATACGCGTTTTGTAACGTGTATGCATTTTAGGTTGCGTCCCTGAATCTAAACGCATACGCATTTGGATTTAGGCTCGCGTACCCGATCCAAAACTTGTATGCGTTTCTTGCAAATTTTTTTGTTTTGGCCAAAACTTCCCCTTTTCGTGGACCCAACTTCTCGCTTTTACCTGCATTAGCCTAAGAAAAAAGCCTACACAATTTGCATTTAACCTACTCCTTGGCTTCAAATGTTCCATGTTTATTGGTTGCATAACATATGTCATGTACTGTACCCATCTCTCTCGTTAGAACTTGTAACAACAAGCAATACCTCTAGTTGTAGGAGCACAAAAGTACTAGGACATTTTTTCTCTATTTCTAAGAAAAAGCAACAAAACTAATAAAAAAGGTCCACTAGTTAATAAAAACTTTATTGTAAGGGCTAATAGCCTATTTAATAATAGACTACAAACTTAGGCTAAAAAAACATTGCTTTATTGGGAAAATTGCTCAAACAAAACTCACTATAGAAATAAAATTACATATATTTAGATTATTGAATTTGTCTCACCAGTTGACCATATCAAAGGAAAATCCAACAACTGTGCTAGTATTGGCATAGTATTTTATGCATTCACTGCTTTACGATGCATTAGAGATATTTGCCAAATTTTATCATGTACTTTTATTTTGCTAATTTGCTTACAAGCAAATGAATATTAGGGCTCCCATAGTGAATAGCAAAATAGATACAAGAATATACTTAAATTATACAATCTGATCGGTGTACAAAGCGAAACATTGCATATGGATTGCATATCACATGCTTGTAATTATGCATAACTCTAATTGCAAAAGTAACTTGCTTTTGGCCAAAAAATAGTATCATGTTTATGAATCATCAGATTCTTGAACCATGCTTCTCCTTTGTTGTTCACAACTCTTCGAAGGCATAATTTTTAGACACATTGGAAGACTTAAAATTCATTGGAAAGAAATGGGAAGAATGATACAGGAATCTAACCTTCCAATTTCTTGTTCAACAACCAAGAATATTTGCAGTCATATAGATCTTTGTCTCTGACTCCAATTGCAAGCAATGGTTCCTGTCACAGGGACAAATTAGACAAATGAGCATAGTCCATGACATATAATATGTTATTCGTAAACATGAAACACATAAGCACATGATAAAATTTGCAGAAAAAAAGACCAACGTGATAAATTTTTGCAAACATTCAGACATTAAATACAAATTTTGTGAGTTTTGTTGATAGGCTAGTGGCTACTCAAGTAATGAATACATAGTTAATGCATTGTATGCCTCCAAAATTTGAGCAAGGTCTTGTTGACTGTGGAGGAAAATTGTGCGCAAATATTTGTGGAGGCAAATGTGGGTATGCAAGCTATGAATGCATACTAAAGCAGTATGCATAAAATGCAAAAAATTATAAAAGTCATAAAATTTACAATTTTGGATGTTTGCAAAAATTTATCATAAACAGACAGATGAACCACTCACCAGTATGTGAGTGATGGGTTTTATTTGTGCTTATTCTCATTTTTCCTATGATAATTCTCATTTATTGCATTAGTCACCTACTCCTTCGCTTCAAATGTTCCATGTTTATGGGTTACATAGCATATGTCATCTACTGTACCCACTTGCCCCATTAGCCCTTGTAACAACAAGCAATACTTTTGGTTATCAAGTATCATAAACAAATAGACGAGCCACTCACCAGTAGTGCACTATTCCTACAACTCCTCCCACATTCAAGCTCTACACAGAATAACGAACATGGAAGAGAGGAACCCAGAGCTAAAGACACACGAGCTTTTCAACAAACAATAAACAAACAAGAATAAGCACAAATAAAACCCAACACTCACATGAGATTTCATGAATTAACTATGCATTCACTGCTTCTGTACCCACCAACCCTCCAACACATCTCGCACAATTTGCATTTAATGCATTAAACATGCATTCACTGCTTCAGTACCCATCAGCCCGCCACCAAAACTCGCATAATTTGCACCCACTGCTTAAATATTTGCCACAATATATAATGTCCCTCTATTTTTCTAATTTACTTAAATGAAAATGAATAATAAACATACTCCAACCGATAGAAAAAGAGATAAATCATAATTTTCAAACAGAAAAAATATCTTTAAATCCCAACTATAGAAAAAAGACAAAAATATTTTAAACAATGCAATTTAATTGGCCAAACAACTATTTCAAAAGCGAATTCAACGATTGCAATAGTAAACCTGCCTTAGCAAGGAACTAATAAAAAACATTAATAAAACATAAATATACAAGTTTAACCTTTTTATTAAAATTTTTCATTTTAATCCTATAGCCCTAGTTTTTCAATTCCATAAGATCAACCTTGAATAAAAAATAGTAGCTCAATTCCCCTCCGTGGAGCTGCACGATCCAACATTTGTTACGTGTAAGAGATTCCGACAAGGAACCCAAGAATATGCTCAAGTGGAAGAAGATGCTGCGGAATATTTTCTCGTATGTGCTTCTGTGAACTACTCAGCCACTCCCATCTCCCTGCGTTTTGCCATAATATTTATAGCGAGCCCTCATATATCCCTTTCATTTCAGGCAGAATAATGTTGCATTCTGTGGTTGGCTGCTGGACGATGGACGATCACTTATCTTTCTCAACACTCAAGGTACATTCCCTTCTTCCTCTTTGTGTATGGATGTGGGTGCCACTGCCAGTAGGAATATCGCCACTACAACATGGACAAGAAAACAAATTAACTATTCTTGAAGCCTACCATAGCTTTAACACATTGTTGGTCACAGGTTCGAAACACCTGGACACTATAACCATTCGTTCATCGATTCAATAAAAAAATTATGTGGTTCTCTAGTGAGCTTCAATTCCCACCTTTGTTGCATTCTTCCCACTTGAATGGCGAGGGCGCAATTCTATCCTAGTTTGATATAATAGATATCTTTATAAATTTGACAGAATAGATAATCCTTCTGAATTTGACAGAATAGATAATCCTAATAGATATCCTTTAAACTTGGCATTGAGGTTGAACAGTAGGAAGTGGCATATTTAGAGATATTTTTGATAGGTTGAACACAATCGAACTTTGCTCTTCTTTTGGAATATAGGAATTTGGCCCTGCGTTTCTTTTGAAAGCGCTATTGTTTTAAAGCCTTTCCTAATTGGCTAGCGCTCTGCTTAACCATCAAACAGTTTCTATGTTTTTGATTGGCAAAACACTGAGATTTGAGACTGCGACCTGCTGCTCCAAACAAGGATTACTTACCATTCCATCAATCACTTTATTGGTAAATTGGTGTTTCCTACGGCTAGTGCAGGTTCGATTTACAGAGTCACTTGTGGGCTGGAAATTCTGAATTGCTAGCATCCTAGCGTTTTGCCTAGGGGCACCATCCCAGGAGTTTGCCCCTCCCTGGCCAATAAAAGGGTTTCATCTAGAAAGAAAGATGTTACCAAATTGGTAAATAACAGTTAATTTGTAAAGTTGCAAAAATGAACTAGTTAGTAAAAGGAAGAGGAAATTTACCATAATTGTGATAAATTGGTAAAACTGTAATGTGTGATTGATTAAAGATTTTCATAGCATTGTGTGGGATTACAGGTTGGTGCACTTGATGTGTTAGGTTCTCTTGGTTCTGAAGAAAATGACTTAGTACTTGCTAATGCTTGTCTGCACCATGCCACTTAACTTAATAAGACAGTGTCAGATAGATCGTTCAATGTATCTTGTTGTTGTTGTTGATAGTAACAATAGCATGGCTAATCCACAAAATTTAGCTCAGCTTTTAGTCAACAGCGAAATTTGCTCCCAGCAATAAAAAAATAAAATTCCCTTTATTGTTTGCTGGACATTCCAAGATTTATCTCTGGTTATCACTTAGAATGTATTAATTGTGACGCTCTTGAAAGACTAATAGAAAAAGGAGTTCTCAACATGTTCCTTTTTGATAACCTTCATTTCTAGGTATCATCTGTCAGCATTAACTGCATGCAGTGCTTGGTTCTCAAGCCGTTCCATCAATGACCTGTTTCTCATGAGCTGTCATTTCTTCTATGCTTGATCTCTCATGAGCTTGAATGGTTCACATGGCACTCACTGAACAGGGTGATGCTCATAGGGGGTGAATTTTGGTTGTGACATTTTATTATTCTCATAAAGATTATGTTTTTTGGTTGTATGCTGAATTTTTCCTACTTACATCACCACCATTTTAAAAATTGTCAAGATGCTTCTATGCTTGAAATTTTGAAAGATATTTGAACAATGTTCTCATTACTGCAACATTTTATTGTCAATTAGCTGATAAGAGTGATTGCATGTAGAGAGGCACACTATTCCAAATCATAGCGATAAATTACTTGTTTTGATGGGGATATGTATTCTTTTTCGTAGGAATCACTTTGGTTTATTTACACGAGAAAGAAGGTGGTGCATGCCTAATATTAGCCACAAGTTTTCTTGAATTTGCCGACATTTCAAATCAGAAAATGGAGTCTTGGAAAAAACCAATGCAACCTAGAACATTCAGAGATCTTTATGGAGTGCGATTGGTGCATCATACATCATTCCAGGAAGAACTTCCTTCGAAGGGTGGATTTCAACTTTCGAGCAACACCAATTCCGAGATTCCTGGAGATGATAGAAGATTGCTCATGGAGTAAGATTTTATCTTCTTTTTGTCACTAAAATTCTGCATTGGCTTTAGTGATATGCAAAGCAAAGAAAGTTATGTGGTAGGTCACCTTCGAAAAGGTAGCTTCACAGTTATGGAAAAATTGATCAAAATATGGAACACTGCATAAGACTGCTTGATGCTTGCTAATGTACTTTTTATCAATTAATAAAGAAGGTGTTGGTGGTGTCATTGAAGTCTAAATCACACAATTCGATTGTCAGATTGTCATGCTTATGGTGAGTTATTTTGTATGATTAAATTTTGTTAGTTCTGGTTCAGGTTTGAAGATGATGTCAACTCTAAAGATTCTGGGGCTTCTTCACCATATATTCATCTCAGAAGAATCTGGCAAATGAGGGCAGCATCTCTGAGACCTGTGCAGTGCAATCATCTAGGTATTTCATATCAGTTTTGCCTAAACTGAAAATCTAGTTTTTAGGAAACTATGCTTTCTTTGGAATCTTAAATTTCTTTTATGCTCTTCAATTCTCTTTAGCAGAATTTAATTTTTCTTTGTTTTTGTTACTCATGTACACTTCAAAAACTGCAATCTTAATTTTTTTTCTTTTTATTAAGTGCGAGATGCGGTTATGGAATCTCTATACAATCTTTTAATTCATACTTGACATATCCTTAGGTGATCAGAGTCTGGCAGAAACCATTGCCAATGTGTTAACATCATTGCCTTTCATATTTCTTGGAATCCAAGCTCCAAGGTAAGTCCAGATTCAAACTATATCTCACATATCTTGAACTTATGTGCTCATGTATTTTGATTTGGCTGTTAACACTATCTTTCAATTAAATGACACAGAAAGAGAATGAGAAATGTGCTTTATGCAAGTTCTTTGATTGGTGTTGGTGTTGCATCCACTTTGTACCATACTTCAAGAGGAAATGCCAGAAAGTATTTTAGATGGGCAGACTATGCTATGATTGCTACTACAACAATTGTAAGTAATATGAGGAATTTTTTAATTTTCAACAGATATATACAACATTACACCAGAACATATGAAAACCTAAGCATATTTTGGCTCGTTGCTTTATTTATTTATTTCCCTTTCTATGAATTTCAGTCACATCCGCTTGTTTATGAATTATAGATCACGAGACCTCATGTTCAAATTTTTATGAAGCATCCTGACATTTTCAATGGAACAATTTTTGCCCTGTATTTTAAATGTCATTGATGACTAGCATTATTCTGCTAGGATATTTAGAAAACCGGGCTGCTATCCTCTAAAGCAAAACTTCAAGGAAAATCTTTCATATCAACTAAAATTCGGTACCTTAATGACCCCGTTGAATTTTAAGATGTTATATGGAACGCTAATTTTACCCTCCTCTAGTATTTTGTAGTTTTGGTTAGACTCTAGTATTATTTCCATTAGTGTAGAGCCTTGAAGATTTTTTGTTTCTTTTATGTGGCAGATTAGCAATAATTCTACTTTCTTTCCTTATCAAACTATTCTTGACAGTTCGAGTCTGCCATTATTAGTATTCATGTTAAAGATCTTTGCAGAGTGCATGAATATTGTATAAAGTCAGCTATGGTCAGTGCTGTATACATCATATTTAGTCTTTAGATAGACAATTGAAGGATGAAGAGACATGGAAATGTGGGAGTATGTTTTGTGGAAAACTGGATTTTACTCAAATCACAATCAACCATATACTTATCATGGTCAAATGACACCCCCCCTCAAACACTTTTCCCTAGCAGTCTAGCAATTCTTGGGTATCATGTATGCCATTGTTATTGTCATGTCTCATTATTGCTATTGTCAAGCTAATGAAAGATTGCAAGTTCAGCTGTAAATCTGCCTGTATCTCTGTTGTTCATATAGGCCAAGCTATGCTGGCATGCTTCAGGCCCACATCCCATAATTCTGCCGGCCCCTTCAGATACTGAGCTTTTTGAATCTGAAGATGTGGTTGTGAAAAGAATGTGGTTTCTCTCAAAGTTTTCTATACTTGTCATGGAGCTGTGGGTGGATTAGTTCCTCTTACCAATAAAATAAGTAATAGTTTGGGTAGAGAGGTCAATGGTAAGGTGTCTTAGGTCTGGAGTTCTGTCCCCTTCTATCTGAGACTATTGAATGTGGTTTCCTTGGCTGTGGTCAGTATATTGTCCCTCTTCTCTACTCTGTTGAATTAGCTGCCCATTCTTCATAAGACTAGACTGTCGTAAAAGCTCCTTGTCCTAATTACTATTAAACACCTTTTTAGTGGCATCTTGGAGCATCTTCTTCATCTCCAATCACAAGATGCATTCTCTTTTATCACTTGTTATTTTAGGTTCAATGCAGGGGAGTTGATGAGGAGAGGAGTTTTCTTCCTGTTTCACACCTCCTTTATGCATTGTTTGTGTTTCTTATAAAACTCCTGAGTGGGGCACCTTTCACACATGACAACGTGTTATACCTGTGTCAATTGTTCAGCATAGCTCTACAAGATCATGGTAGCCTATTTATGCATGGTGAGTGGCCTCCACCATTATGGATGCAACTAAATATTTGGAACCTTCCCTCCAATCATCATTCAATATCCTCTACTTTTCTTTCTTGACCTAGTCTGTTTCAGACATCCTCTAGCTAGATTATTCACTATAACCCCATAGTATACAGGGCCCCATGCACCAATACCTTATAAATTAAATTAAAGAATGACATCTCATCTTTTCATAGTTTGGAGGACTTGTTTCATAGCACAACTTACAGAAATAGCTAGATAATAAAAGAGTGCCATGGTTGTCGATAAACATTTGTCTTGTGTATAGGTGAAACTGTGAAATAAATTTAGAGACTGGGGGATTCTTCCTATGTCCTTTGGTGCATTGTTCAGATGCATCAATACATTACTAATAGTTGAGTTAATACATGCTCTGAAATATTAACCAGCTGCATGAAAAACATTTGTTGCTTCTATATCCACTTGGATTTCATTGGAGGTTTCAGCCTTCTGGCATCCCATTGTAGGTAAAGTGAGGAAGGCCAAATCTTCATGCTTTTGATTACAGTCTATTACCAAGTGGAAAATATTTCTTGTTAATGAAAGATGGTACTGTTAATTAGCCAACAGAGCAAGGGATATGTTCCCCTCATTAATAACAGTATCGCATTCTCTCCTCATCCAATATGTTTAAATCTAATAGTGATGTCTTAACATTGTTTTCACCTAAGTGCACATTAAAATGCCCTCCAGCTATGGTTTGTTTATTTCTTCGGAGTCTTGAAAGGTTGAAAAGTGTTTTCATTTTGTTTGGGAGATGGAGTCAGTTTGGATCATTAAAATATTGAAAGCCTTCTAGAAAAGGGGGAAAAAGCATTACTCTCTTTGTTGGAGTCTGAGTGACGGTGAGGGTTGGCCATAGCAGGCATCTTGATAGACAAATCCAAGATTGAATAACCTGAAGACACCCCCAAATGGCTAACCAATAGGTAGGGAGATGACTCAGCTGCCCCTTGCAAATGGGGACGCTATTTAATTGTTCCCATTTATTAAGAAATATATGTATTATGACTAACCACATATATGTGAACGGTACCAAGTTGCTTCCAAAGCTTCCAAAGAAGGCATAAACTCAAGTCTGATGTGACCCCATTGAGAAAAGATAATGGACTAAGCATTCTATTAAAAAACCCTTGAATTTTGGTGTCTATTGAGCCTCTAAGAGATGAAAATTCAGCCCTTGGGTTGATTGAGAAATTCAAATAACTGAAAGATACAAATAAAATTTGAATATTTATAGCTGGGCACCCTCACAAATTGACTCAATAGAAATATCTTTTGAAATAGACAAATGATCATACGAGATTGCAATGGTCAATGTGGTTGTAGGAGTAACTAGATTTATTACTAAGAAAATCCTTAACAACTTGGACAAACCTATTCATCCATTAAAGACTTCAAATTTTCTGCAGTTCATGTTTAAAAGAAATACTTAATGACAATCCTTTAACATGTGATGGCGACGATTCTTTAAATTGATTAATTAGTAAAATACATTAGAAGTCAGTGCCCAAATCCTCTCCATGTGTGTGTATTATGGGTCTCCAAGAAAGCTCCAAGTCAAGGCAAGGCCATCATCTCTATTGAACTTATTAGGATGCTTAGCAATCTCTTTTGAATTTCCTTGAGACATTGCCTTATGAGACTAATCATGTGGTTTAGGAGACAGCTAAAATGTGCACTTTGTGAAATGTTTTGCTACATGCTTATAGTTTATTTATGCAGCATAGTCTTTGCCTTGCTTTGATACCATCAAATTTTCTCTCCTTATGGCATGAATCTTATATAGGCTATAATATGCTTGGATTTTAACAGTGAAATACTTGCCTGGAGGGTGTTTTCTCCTAATCACATTTATAGTTGATTTAACATTTCAACATGAAGACCAAACATTGAAAATGCTTCTTATTATGTAATAGCATTCTATGATAGAATTTGTAAAACAAATGATAACTCAAGATCTAGTGTAGAAAATAGAAACTATGAAACTGCAAATACAAATGATTAAATATCGAAATAGCATTACAAGATTAGAATCCAATGAGAGAAATGTAAATGCTCCAAAAGACAAAATAGCATTAAGAGAGTTCAAAATACATGGTCTACATGAATACAAGAATTTGTGAATACAAATTAGGTGAGTGAGTATATATAGACTAATTGAGAGGGAGGAGGTGACAGATATCATCAATAGGGAGAATATACCAAATGCATCCAAAAATAGGAAGTGTCACTCCCATAGAAAATGCCATCAACTCACTCCACTCACATAATACCCACTTTATTAACTTAAGCAAGCTTAAATAAAAGTTTAGGAAAAAACTATACTAGGAAAGTAAAGACTTACACTAACAAACACCCTTAAGCATAGCTTAGGTGGGTGAAAAGATGGGTCTTGACAAATGAACTCTTGAGTACACATGTATATAGAAACCCCTCACAAAGAGAAGAAGTCCTTGTATGTCTTGGGCCAAAACAATAATGCAAATCTGATTCTTAACATTCCACAAACACTATCAGCCCTAGCATTCACTCAGATCTGAGACAACTTAGATTAAACTTATTGTTTATGCATCAGCAATATCATTACTCTTCAAACAACAAATGACAAAATAACTCCCGATCTTCTTATTGTAATGAACAACAAATAACAAGTGTAAATCCTGATTTCTTTCTTATTACAATAATGGCTGTATTATATTCAAATAGTTCTACAATATCAATAACTACAACAATAATTCATACCCACAACAATGGCAAATCAAATCAATACTATGCGGCTGGAGTTCACGACCAATGAAGCTCAAATACGAACTTTGTATGAGATCATCATCTAAAATCACTAGGGTTTTTGTCCTAGGATTCCCACACTCGAACACAAGTACTCAAAATGGATTTTAAAAGGAATTTGATTAAGTGTAGATGATGATCTTGGATGAAAATTTTTTCTCTTTTATATCCTCCACAAATAGACAGGCTGGCCACCATGCATACCCACAACTTCAAATTTAAACAGTGATCATGGGCAGGAAAGATTCCATTTTGAAAATAATGGTGCCAAAAACAGATTATTGGAGACAATATGGCACGTGTTGGGAAGTTAGGAGGGAAATGGAAACACAAGTGGAAATATCAAGGATTGAGGGTCGACCAAAAAACAAGACTCAATTAAAGGACGGGGTGTCGAGGGTCGAGCAACAGGCATGACAAGATGGAGAAGTCTAAAAATTCGACAGGAAGAAGAGAAGTGTGGAGTTGGAAGAAAACACATACTCAGGAAGGGAAAACACACAACAAACTAAAATAGGGAAGAAACAAGTAGACCTAATATGTATAGATTTAGATTGACTAGAAAATGAGACATGACAGTCCTCTCAAGAAAAGAGAGAATAGCCTCACCCCTCCCATTGTAATGTCCCCTTCTCAAGAATAATCAATTTAAGAACAATGAGCCTATTTTTTGAGTTTTCCCGTAGGCATTCGGTAACTTCCCATGCCCCTTGGCAGCCCAAAGCTTGCAAATTGGTGAGCAAGGCAGAACTCCAACTTTCTTGGAGAGTAGAGGATTGGTCAAGCAGTGGTTTTGTTCATGGCAATGAGTTTAGATGGTCTTGTTAAGCCTCATGATGTTTTCAAAATGCAATTCTTACCTTTTGGGAGCTCTCCAAACTTCTTGGAGAAGCATGCTATTTTTAGGCAATCGCCAAGTCTTCAATTCATCGTCCTAAGTCCTTAATGACATATTGGCATAGTTAGAATATCATATTTGTCACATTTTGGTACTTTTCGCAACTTGGGTGATTTATTAAATTATTAAATAATTATAGCTTAAGTTGTCTTAAGGAGGAAATATTAAAAAGGCAACTAAGGTATAATTATTTATTTAAAAGTATTTTAAATTGTGCCTACAAGAGGATACCTAGGCACATGGGGGACTTTGCTCTCTCAAAAGGATAATTATTTAATTTGAAAAAAGAGTTTGTGGAGGAAAAAGGGAAATTATTATTATTATTTTCCCTCCAGAATGTTATAAAAGGAGGTTGAGAGCTCATTATTGCGGTTTGACATGTTATGATATTGTTTTTCTTCAAAGAGAACCTATGTTCATCTCCAATTTTCTTGAGGACGAAAATCCTCATGAAAATACTGGTTTTAGGGATGAAAACCCCCCTAGCTGGTTAGAATGATTTCATCTAGGAATCACTAGTGCGCCTGCAAGTGGAGTTTCAGTTTTGGTTGCTTCATTAATGGAGGTTTTTGATGTCTTTTGAGGAGTTTTTTGATTTGTGAATCTTTGACGTTGTTTTGTGTTAGTTTTTGTGTGATTTTTTTATGTTGGAGGTTGTTGGAAGTGTTGGAGTTAGCCATACCATTCTCCCTATGCTAGTTGGACTACTCCATGGAGGCCATACCAACTGAAGCTACCGATTTCTCATGCAATGTACAAGTAGTTTGCATCATTCTTGGCTGCACAGTTCTTACATAGCCGCCTATGCTAATGAAGGATGAAGTTGCAATTTTGAAGGTCGTACCACCTTTATTGTTGGCTGTATACGTACCTGTTGTGAGGGGGTGCGAGGGATGAAATAAACATTTAAGTATAAGGGACATTTACATATGGCCATTTACTTCCTTATACATTAAGTTACATTTCATGTATATAATTTTAGGATGTTTGAGATGAGTTTCGGATCTTTAGGAGTTACAATGCGAATTCTAGTTTTTGGAGGATCTTATAATTTTTCAGGGTTAGTCAAATTTCAGTAATCAACAGGCTCTTATCATCTTCAATAGCACCAACCATTATCTAGTGTTGACAAGCATTTTGGAGGTGTTCCTTAGCGTTTTGGGTTGTTATTTTTGTTGGCTGTATAATTCGGAGTGGTGTTTCAGTTCTAATTTGTGTTGGGTACTTCTAGGTATTGTCTTCAGTAGTTTATAGTGTGCCCTCAGTGTGTTCAATTTTGATTTGGCAGTTTATCAGCAAAACCAAGTGATATCAGACTTTCAATTAGCTTCTATTGTCATTTATCAGAGGTATACCTTTGTTGGGTACATGAGTATTTTGTTATCCATGTTATTTGGTTCATTTTGGGTTGTTGCAACAATTTACATTTTTTATTAGAATTATATATCAACATTAATGAACAAGTTAATGTTCTCTAATGATGATTTGTTATGCATTTCATATTATTTGTAATAACCTAAATGGTATTACTTCCAATGGTTTCATCTTGCACTTTATTGTATTTGCTTACCTCATTGAATAAGTGGAAGTTGTGATGTGTAATTGCACTCTGCTGTTGTGTAATTGCACTCCGTTGAACAAGTGAGAAGTGATTGTGTTATGTAATTGTACACTCCACTTAATAAGCGATAAGTGTTTGTGCTCATTGTAACTACACACTCTGCTCAATAAGCATATAAGTGTTTTCCTTTCAGTTTCTGCATAGCACACTCCACTAAAGAAGTGAAGTTATGGCCAGCTCTGCCGCTTAGTGTGTTTTCTTTCAGTATTGCTGCTTTTTAGATAGTTGGTGTAGTCCTATATACCGTATGCTCTCACCTTTCCCATCTTGAGAACTGAGTGATCAAAAAGTGATAAGGACATTGCATCATAGCTTCACTTCAATTGTAAAATTTCAAAAAAAAATTGGAGTGCTTATTACACCCACATAAATGAAGAGAGAAAAGACCCCCCTCAAAGTAGAGAGTGAAGGAACGACTAAGAAGCCCTACCAAAAGATGAAGCCTCCCAATACCCCTACAAGGTCGATGAGAACACATAGTAGAGAGAGAATGTGAATGTAGAAGTGAGTGCTCAAGTAGGTCCCTTTGCAATGAAAGATACACCTTCCTTTTAGAAGAAAGATATCCTGAGCTGCAAGTCTGCTAAATTCCCACTCCAAAGGTGGAATAAAGGGTGGGATCAAGAATACCTTAGGAAAATGCTGGTATATCTCCAAGTCAATGTTCAAATGTGCCAAAGTTTGATGAGGAGTTTAAGGCCTAACTGTAGAAGATGGCAATACCATGAAATGGAAAAGAGAGAACAAGAGCGTTATAAGTACCTTCTATACATCCAAAGAGAAAAGCTCCCCAAAGAAGAAAGAGAACCAAAAATGAGTCTTGGCAATGAGGCCATGTAAGGAACCCATGCACAAAGATGGTCCCTTGAAGAGAGGCAAACCACTCCCCTCCCCCCAAAAAAGAGGGAGTACAAAGATGTCTCTAAGTGGTGCTCAACAAAGCCAATGCTAATTGTGACAAGTATCAATGAATCAAAAAAATACCAAATAGGACTTAAGATAGCTTCCAACATCATAATGAGAACTAAACCAAGATCTAAGTACTCTTGCAGATGGTGTTAATGTGAATGATGACTAAGGTGAATTGTAGGATTTGGGAACTGTAGGTTGTGACGTCATGTAAGCATGTAGAGGTATAGAAAATACATCCAGAGAAGTAGATGCAACTCCATCAGAGCTATCATCAAAAAGAAAAAAATATCCTTAAGTGTTATCAAGATCTAAAAGGTGAGAGTCCACAAATAGATGTGAAATGTCTAGTAAGTAGACCTCCCAGTGAAGTTGATCCTGTAGACATGAAGAATCCTAGCATAGAGAATCATTGGAAGCCCTCAAAGAAGTGACTCTGAACTTTGATGAAGTAATAGAGACAAGAGGAATGTTCTCACCTATAGATGGGTTATCAAAATAAAGAGGATCCATAGTAGTCTCAGTATCATCCATATGTGAAAGGTTCTTTGAGGAAGCATCCCTCTTAGATGAAGAACCAAGATCTCCATGCAACTATCAGATGAGGGTCCAAGCAGTGAAAGGGCACTATAAGTGTTCAATTTGCTGTAGAATATCCTCAAAAGTAGTAAGACATATTAGTCTGTAGACCATGTCATTGTCGTTTAACCATGCACGCTTCTATTCAGTCACTTGGCTTATGAACAAATCTAAAGAGATAGGGCAATAGATCTTGCATAATGTAGTCATTCACTATCCATTGTTTCAAGGACAAATAGTTCTCTAAATTTACCTTGACAATAGAAAAATGAAAGTATCAAAACCCATGATTAACTCCCTAGAATGGAACTTTATCTCAAATCATGATTGCAATACCTGAAGATAATATCCCTCATGTTATTAGTTGCTGAAATGATCCCCCACTAACATATATGATTTAGTACTTTATAATTAGTGCAAATGCCACTAGCAAGAAACACAAAGTGGTTTTATTTCCAATGCTTCTACAAATACTCAAAATAGACTCAAATGTTGAAGTACAACTTCAAAATAGAGGCAAGAAAATCTAATAGCACAATTGTTAAGTACACAAAAAATATGCGCTTTCAAAAACATTTCACCTAAAAAGGTGCTCAAATGTGCTTGAATGGATGGAGCCTTGGAAGTTCCCAAAATGAGAATTGTGATGAGAATATATAATCTTGGAAACTTTGTACATCAAAATAAGAAAATACTTACACCACTGCAAAGAGCATGGAAAAATAACCAAAACATAAAAATTGCTTTAAAAAAGGAGGTTGTATGTTCAAGTTATGGCCTTATAAAAATGAGGTTCAAATTTCAAACTGCCAATGGAGAGGGGCAAGTAGGGAGGAAGAACTGTTCAAAAAAGCAAGATGCCGTTGAAATATTTCTTTGTGCCTAAAAATCTCAACACTGTTGTCTGTTGTGTGGGAAACCACCTTTTAGCTAAACCATGGTTTCATGCCCGAAAGGGCTTAGTGAAAGTGATGCCACTAGGTGGTGGATGCAGAAGGCACTCAAAGCCATTATTGGTGGTGGTCTTTGCTGCCAATGATGGTGGGACTATCAACAGGTGGTTGCTGTAGTGTCGCAAAAAGCCGAAAAAAGCCGAAGGTCCTAAAATTTTTCAAAAACTTTGTACAGCACAACTTGCGTATGGGTTGCATGGCTCCTCCAAGTAAAAAGATTTGCCCCAAATTTGGATGAGTGCGATTTTTGACAAGTTTAATATGGAAGTAGGGTTTTATGGGCCTTGTTTATGTAGTGGCAGGGTTCATTTGGCCAGAAAATGCTGTAGAAACAAGCTTTATGCCTGATGCAACAATCAAATCCCCATTTGTGAATGAGTTTCTTGATCTCCAAATTTGATGAGCGAAGCCAATCTTGACTTTATTGAACCTTTTGAATGCTATAGAACAACTAAAAAAGCTGCTAGGATTACCGAAGAGCTGCAATCACCTAGATTTAAAAAAAACCACAAGTACAAACCCCAAAGGTTAACTTTTTTTGTTAATGTTTTATGATTCTCTCAATCACCTAAAGATGCAAGACAAGAGCATACTAAACTTTCAAGAAACCTACATGCAAAGTGATTAATCCCTCTAAATCTCTCAAATATGGAAACTTAGAAGATCTAATCCTACATCAAATGCTTTGATACCATGTTAGAATCTATAAAACAGATGATAACCCAAGATATAGTATAGGAAATAGAAACCATAAAATTGCAAATACAAATGATCAAAGATCAAAATAACATTATAGAGTTAGAATCTAGTGAGAAATGCAAATGCTTCAAAAGGCAAAATAGCATTAAGAGAGCTCAAAAAGCATGAGCCTACATGAATACATGAATTTGTGAATACAAGCTAGAAAAGTGAGTATATGTAGACTAAGTGAGAGGGGGGGGTGGCAAATATGACCAATAAAGAGAGTACATTGCAAGTATCCAAAAATAGGAAAATCTAACTCCCATGGAAGATGTTGACAACTCACTTCACTCACACTAATACCCATTTTATTAACCTAAGCAAGGATAAATAAAAGTGTAGGAAAAACCTATATTGGGAAAATAAGGCCCTACACTAATTTTCCAAGACATAAACATTTATGAATTCAAGAGCGTATGATAGTTAAAATGATCAACAAATTTGGTTGACAAATAGGGTGGCATCATCTTCAAAAACTTAGTTCAACGTAGAAATAACTAGAGAAAACCATTAAAGAAAAATTTGGTCAACAAGAAAGTTGAATAGCCTGCAGATAAATTGCTTTGCATGGGTTGTTGAATCTTGTAAAGTTACAACACTTATAAATGCAACTTCTGTACCGTCCCTTTTGAATGATTAGTAAACTAGAACACCACATTTAGGTTTTAATTTTTTAACCACTTTGTTGGGAAAAGCAGCCTAAATTTAAAAGATCGTGAGAGTTGCTTTAACAAGTAGCTATGCATTTTTATAAGAAGATGGCCAGGTAAGTGTAATAATGTAGAAACTGCAGTAGAAACCAATCATCAAAAACATTATTTGATGTTTGTGTTTGCTTTATGCTTAATGTTTGTTTGGTTGGTGAACGCAGACAACATTGAGCTCTGTTTTCATAATCATAATTCCTTCTTGTACAGTGTCTTACAACAGCACTGAGGAACGACAACCCAAAAACATTGATTGTGGCATCTGCTCTGATGCTACCATTTCAACCATTCTTAGTCTCTGCCATTCACACTGGAATAATGGAGGTATTCATTCATGGACCGATGAGCCATTTTATTTGTTATGCCACTTTTTATGGGTTCTTTTTGTTCCAATTTCAAGTACACAACTCATGATAATGTTGTAATTATAAAAAAATTCCATAGATACTGAAGATTGTTTAAAATTTGACTTTACTAGCTTAATTTTGCAGTTGGATTTTGCTAAAAGAGTAGTTTCAGAACCAGAATTGAGAAAGGCCTACAACTTGCACACTGCTTCATCTGTGGTAGGTGCTGCACTTTATGTTGCAGATGACATGTTTCCCGAAACTCCATATCTTCATGCAGGATGGCATCTTGCTGCAGCTGTTGGAGTTGCAACCTGCAATAAGCTTCTTAAGTGACAGTGCTCTGACTATCCTTTAAACGTCCTTTGTAATGACTGAAAACTGCAAGCTTTGTGTGATTTCTGTCAAAATAGGATTCATTCCATTTTAATTTTTGGAATTTGAAATAGATTTGGTACTGAATTGTAAAATGTATTTAGGACTGAAAATCTCTGTGAAGCAATATGCATGACATTTCTATGAAGGAACTTGACAAGAGACTCCTACTGCCATTATTGTGAGTTTGTATTCACATAATGGGCTGGTAAGAATACTCCAATGAACTATATTAGAACCGCCTTGAAACCATTATTATCCAAAGCAATTAATTTGTCAGCTGGCAGTCAGTACTTCTTTGTGCAATTACATCATGTGCTTTCTAGACAGTATCTAGATGGCTGGTTTCCATTAGCATCCTGATTTCTGGCTAATACACACCAAGAAGCTTGGGTTAGTGGAGGATAGATGCTACAAAGTTTGAACAAATGCTTATTTGGTCACGGGTCTTTTTTCATTCTGACATCTTTGCATTACCTTTTTTTTGGTTTTTTTTCCACCAGGTAAGAAAATTTGATGGGTGGATGGAGATCACATAGAACTTTTAATGCAAATTGGTTGTAGTTTATTGTTTTCAAGGACTCTGTCATGCTCACTCGATTTTATGGAAAATTTAGGAAATATTAGTGAAGTATGTAATTCGAATGTAAACATGAATGTCATTTGCAGTTATGGATGTCAAATGTTAACAGAATTATGACTTCAGGTGCAAAAGGCACCATGACAAATTCCCATTAATTTTTAGAACCATTTGAGATGTGTTAGAAGAGAACACGAATCTTAGTGAAGAATCTTGATATGTCTATTTGACTGCAAAGAATACACACCGGTCATGTTCAGGCCCACACCCAACCTACTTGATAACTTTGCAACTGCGATGACAGTCTCAAATTATTGACCAAGTCATTGATTACAGGCAAAATGCACCTACAAAATCTAATCTTATATAATGATTAGCAAAATGACCATGACAGTCCTGACTAGCATGATAGTGGTAAGCACCCCTGGCTAGCTCTTACAGTATCTCTTATTCACACTATTCCTACTAATCGTGAAGAAAAAGAGGATACTATAATGGGTTTGGAGATTTTTCCTCTTGGCTGGAATCTCCTAGATAGTTAGGGTAATCCTCTTAATAAAGATTCTCTTCCTCATCCCACTAGAATTGCTTTAATTGTATACCAATGTGACCACTTTTATTTTGTCTTTTTCACACATACATTGACTTTAAAGGGGTGATTCTATTCCACCCACCTTTTATGTGAACTATTGTATTATATTTTTATATTTTAATATAGAATGTTCACTATTCATCATAAAAGATCTAATTTAAAAAAAATTCTTCTCATATGATGATATAAGGGTTTTCATCATTAAACTTCTTTTTTATTGTTTTTTAGGGTGAGATTTAAATGTAACAATGTACATAATAATCTTAGGAGTAGTAGGATAATATTTTAAATTTCCTAACTACAATAGAAGATGAACTAAATAATTATTTTCATATTACTAAATATGTACATTATATCACATTTTTGTTCGATGAATGCAATGAATACATTAATGAATGAATGTTATGAATTTCATTGAATATGGTCTCATCCATTATATATGTAAATCTTGTTTGCATTTCATTCCCAATCTTGATAGTAAGAGTGGTACATGAGTATGGTCAATAAATATCCATACATGAGTGATTTTTATTGAAGCTAAAAACATAATGTAGGGGATTAAATAAATGAAACATGATTAGGTATGGGCATCCTATAAATAGTAAGAATGTAAAGGTTAAATATAGATATGCACAAATGTACAATGATTACAAATCAATAAATGGATGGTGTGGCATGAAATGATTGGTATCTAAAATTATGACCACTTGAAGGGCTACAAGGATATGTTGTAAATATGATTTTTGTTTTTGATAGTGATAAAAGTGGGGTTGAAAGGGTGCAAACCCTTGTACAAAAGAACGACCAACCTACAAACAAAATAAGTACTAGGAGATATGTGACAAATCATACAATTCAATAAGGTGAATCAAAGTGATAAAATTGCAGCCAAGTTGCCACACAACATTAACAAAAAGAAAATAGTATGGACCCCAAGGGCCCCTTTTAGACAATACTAGACCCAACTCTATTCAATCATACACCCTTCACCCTAGAATGAGATTGGAAGAGAGATTTAAGAAGACCTTTATTTTTCCTTTGTACAAAATAGTTCATGAAATATTATCCAAATCCTTAGAACCAAGAGAAACGGGTAGGGGATCCTCGATAGAGTGACCATTTTTTGTGCGTAGAGGAACAATAGAATGGCTAGGAATAGTAGCCAAATGAACCACCACCACATGAGTAGGTTGAAGTTGAATTGAAGCCGAAGGTCTAGTAGGTTGAGTGATCGAAGTAGGAGGTTAGGACTCTCCTATGGGAGTTAGAGTAGTAAATAGGCATGTTTGTTGGGCGACTATCAATCTAGACATTTAAATTTATCTTAGGGTATGGTGACCACATGAATGAGATATGAAGTCATAATAATGATATTAGCCTAAGTAGACAAGCATTTTAAATGTCTAATGGGTGTGGAATTAAAAAATGTTGAGAAGTACCCCTTATCTATGATAGGCTATTTTCCTTTCAAATTTAAAAAATAATATTTAAACTTTATATTTTTGACATAACGTTTATTTTTGAATTTAATAGCAATTATTTTTCAATTGTAGTTAGGTAGAATAGGAAAATTATTCTAATATAATTTAGTTGAGAACTGAATACAACAATAGTAATTCCAATTATCACTTACCTAATCTATATTATGTATTGATGTTGGAGTAGTGATTATATTCCTTTATCAAATATATATGACAACATGCTTTTTGTATAACCAAAAATAATAAATTAATTATATACCTATAAATTACACCTTATTCTTTTATATGAGATCTATCAAAAACTTAACGATTATTATGTAATATAAAGTGAAATTATAAACAAAGAAATCTAATAATATTCTATTCTAATTAAATTCCAAAAAAAATGATTATAAAAAATGCTTGTAAAATAGATCTAAAATGAATTCAACAAGCAATCATTCTTATCTTATGTCATCATCTAGAATGATACTATCTTCTTGGAAATGATGATAACTATGATATGTGAGTTAATAATAGCTTACATGAGACATTTGATGAACTAAAAAAACATTAAATGATAAAAAAAAATCAATCTTAAAAAAATGCCATTGATTAGTTAATTTAATATGATTTTTTCCAATGTCATAACCTATAGGAACGTTATAATATGCTTTTCCAAAATTATTAGGTCATGTTGGAACACTTTTTTCACGGTGCTGAAAGATATTTCTTGTAGCTTGATGCATAACCCTTCTTAGACTTCTTATAGCTATTGGAAGACACTTCTAACCATTCTTATAGGCCTAGGATTTGAATATTTTCCTATTAGGATTTTTTATTTTTTTTGATAAAAATTACATAATTTTAGGCTCCAAAAATAATATTTCAAACCTTTCTTTCAACAATATGATCAACAAGTTATTTGTGTGTTTTATAGTGTAATTCATTTGAAACAATATATTATTATTTGATCATAAGTTTTTAATGAAATGTCAATTAATTGATTAAAATAATATGTGAAAACAAACTTGTAAACCTTACTCATTTATAAACAAATAAATATCAATCGTTGGTATGAGTTTTCCATAGTCCATGAAGTTAGATAATAAGCTTTTGGATTCAGTTGTGTATGTTTTTTTATCGACGTTTCAGATCACACTCAGTGATCCATCATCAAGAAGAGGGAGAATGAGAAATAGGAGAGTAGATTAGCCTAATAAAGGGTGGGGTAGAGAAGAGGAGAGAGAAAATAATAATAATAAATTGACACCAACACAAGTCAAAAAGAAAAAGAGAAAAAACAAGCAAGAAAGCACAAATATATATATATATATATATATTGATGCGTAATAGGAATTATATTAATCTATTGAAAGGATTACATATCGTCTGTAATGCAGGTATCATATTAAACTAGTATCAAACCCTGTCTAGCAAGGCAAAAAAACCGACACCCTGACTACCACCCAAACCACCAAATAGACAAAAGAACCACCCAGCATACCCTTGGCCTTGCCGAACCCAACAATACCCAAAAGTGGCTCTCAAACCGAGCCAGAAAAAAAATTAACTACTTCTATTAACATAACATATTTATACTGTTGCTTACAAACATTGCTACCTAGCCACACTCCCTAACACCAATAGCTAGAAACCATTTAATTTGGCAAATTGATCAAACTATGGAATCTAGTTGAAGTCGATTACAGGTTCGAGCCCCAACAACTTTTTCAAGAAACTAACCTCGTAGGCCGCAATTTGTCGGTGACGAACCAGAGCCATACCTTTTAAATCTAGTAATAAGGGATAGATTTTAAGCACTTCGCCAAGAATCTTTACCAAGGGAAGGTTGCTCGGCCTCGACACACCACGACCTAGGAACATTGCCTACATGATCTCCTCCATTCCACCCGGGAGCTCTTTCTTGAAGAGCTTGCTCATTATTGCCTTCGCCTCCGCCTTCGGTGTGCGGATGTCAAGCATGGGGGCTAAGAAACGGGAGACGATATGGGTGTTTACCCTGAATATCTCTCGGTTCCCCAAGTGTCCCTTTCCCAGAATCATTTTCACCACCACAACTAGATGCAGGTCTATCCTTAGAAAAATTCACTTGAGACGTTGGTTCGTCACTGCTTTAAACATTATCTGTCAAGCTTTGCAATCCAAGTGAATAGGGGTGTCAAGGCCCAAACTCACCACCGCTTCCCCATTCATCCCCACAATAAACTTAGACCTCTCCACCATCTTCCCAAAGCAAACGCAAGACAAGAATAGAAAGAAAGCCAAACTTTGGCAAAGCCCGTGCCACCTGAGGCATTTATTATTTCATTTTTCTCGACCTAGCGCACTTACTACGCTGTGCAAAATCATGTGTGCCAACCCCAAAAAACATGCATACATGCCACCCGGTGCCAACGAAGCATGAGGAGGAGACGTGGATCACCAACGAGGAAGATGTTTCGTATCCCAAGCGATTGAGCTGTAGATTTGCCAACCCTTGCTATTACTGCCGCCGACGAAAGCTACCTAAAGCATAAAAAGCATTGATGAGATGTCATTTCATCTTGGTGCCCACCACCAACTTGCATGAACCTTGCCAATACGAACAATCAAAATTGACGTACCCAAGCCACCTCAGATTGCCACCTAAGATGACCTTTCGATTATGCCCGATGCCAGCATGAAACCCAACCTTGCCACAAAAGGACATGTGGCAAGGCACCCACCCGACCTCCCACATAAAGCACAAAAATAATTAAATAGAATGCAAATATAATATTATTATAAAGCATGAAATAAAAAAACAATGATAAAAGACTACTATACGTAAGTGTAGTTGCAAATGCATGAAAGCAAATTATATAGTTACATTATATTTGAAAATACACTTAAAATATAAAAATAATAATATATCAAAATATAAATGCATAATAATTGTAATCAAAATTATAACAATATATGATTATAATTATAATAAATGAATAGAATCAATAATTATAATTATAAACATATAATAATAAAAATGAAATCAATAAAAAAATCAATTAATGAAATATAATAAACATATTATAAATGGATAATAATATGAAAAATAAAATAAAAAAGCAAAGAAAGACCAGGCAAAAAAACAATTATAATAAATAGTAAGAAAGGAGCAACAAACATTCAAAAGAATACGAAAAAGATATCAAAAGAACTCAAAAAATAAGGTTAAATAGAATAAAAATGATAAATGAAGGTGCAAAGGAACAAAAAGGACTTAGGGAAGAAAGTAAAAAAAAAATAACAAGCAAAAGAAGACTTAATGAAATGGGAAAAAGAGAAAAAAGAAAGCTCCTAAAAAGGTTAAAAAGAAATGCAAGAATATTAAAATTATAATAATATAATTATATGTAATATGTAAATATATATGAAAATATAAAAATAATTAAAAACATAAATATATATGAAAATACAAAAATAATAAAAAACATATATATATATATATTTTTTTATCGATAAAATTTAAAAAACTTAATATTATATTATGCTTACATAATATAAAATATAAAATTGGAAGAAAACAAATATGCAAGGAAAGGTTTGAGAAAATAAGCACAAAAAAGAGAAGGCAAACACAATGAACATAAATAAATATGCAAAGGTGAGAAATAAAGATGGACAAAAAGAACCAAAAAGACCAATCAAGAAAAGGAAGACCGCTCAAAGGGTACCATAAAGAGATCAAACAAACACAAAAGAAGAGCTTAAAGAGAAAGGAAAAAGTAAAAATAAAATGAAAAACAGGAAAAATACAAAAGGAAACAATTAAAAATTATTGAAAAAAGGTGGGGTTGAAAGGAGGAGGGGGGTACGAAGGAGGAAAGGAGAAGAGGACTGGAAGGTTAGGGGAAAGGGAAAAGGGAAACCAAAAGGGGGAGGAGGGTTCAAGGGAAAGGAGGCCAAGGAGAGGGGAGTGGGAGGTAAAGATGGAGGGGTGCCCAACTCAGTAAAGAACCAAAGAAGGTGGAAAGAAGAGGTCAAGAAGGCTAGAGAGAGGAGAGAGGAGAAAACACTAGGGAGGGGGGTTTGGATGTAGGGAGTTTAGGAGAGCTTGCCAAACTGGGCTAATATGCCAACCTTCATCTCGATTGAGATTGGAAGAGTGGTTTTTGATAGTGATGGCTTCTTGAAGTTCGCACTTAAAAAAGCAATCTTCCTTAATCACCACTTGGGCTTCCTCAAGGAAAATGTGATGCTTGGAGCGATGGGAATGCTTTGCGAGGGCTGATTTGATAATACGATTGAGCCTAATATCAACACTATGTTCCTTGATCCTAGTTCTAATAGATCACCCTGTTTCTCCAATGTAAGGGGTACCACAAGAGCATTCAATCCTATACACTCTGGAATGGAGAAGAGGAGGTAAGGGGTCCTTAGCAAAGGGGATGAACTTTCTAGTGGTGGAGATGGGTTTGAAGGCACAAGGAATACCTCTATTGTGAAGGATTTTTGAGATCCTATTGGAGAGGCCTTCGACAAGGGGGAGGGTGGCAAAATGGGAGGTTTTGGGCACAATAGGTTTGGGTAAGGGATTGGCTCGAATTTTGGCAATCTTGAAAGATTTGAGGATGTACTTGTGGCAATAGCCATTGAGCTTAAAGACTTGGTAGAGGTGGGATAACTCATCGTCAATATGGTCTGTATCACATATGTGATAAGCTCGGGTTGCAAGAGTGTCGAGGACACCAGCTTTTTGAGCAGGATGTGGTGGGAAGAGGCATGCAGGTAAAGGTTAGTATGCGTGGATTTTCTAAAGACTTGATGAGCTAGGGAATCATCTTCTTTTCTAATAAGGACATCGAGAAAAGGAAGTTGGTTGTTGCACTCAAGTTCTTTGGTAAATTGAATGCAATCAACTAAGCTATTTAAGTGGGAGTGAAAATGCTCAAGTTGATCAAGATCGTGGGGCCAACAAATATTGGTGTCATCCACATAGCATTTCCACCATCGAGGCTTTGGAGGGAAGGAATGGAGGGCTAAATCCTCAAAATGTTCCATGTAGAGGTTTGCAATGATAGGGGACAAGGGGGAT